>OVAV01000926.1:4536-15249 GCA_900406375.1 Iberis amara | reverse complement strand
TAGTACATTAGGGAATTGAAGTAGTTAAACACTGAAAAATCCTACTATCAGAAACGAAAAGATATGTTGTAAAATGTTGTGGATCAAAAGATGTATGCAAGTGGTAAAATATGAAAGATAATATTCATTATCTAATAAATATGGCAATAAATCTAAAATCTTATTAGTGAATGTGTAAAAATATCTGTATAACAAGTGACATTGATCATCTCAAGAATGTCTCAAACTGCGTCTTCAATGCCATCTTGGTATGCACAAATGAGTCAATCACTACATGAATTGTTCGTGTTTCTAGATGGTGAAAATCTTCTTCGTCATCAAGATCAAGGATTCGAATGTAACTCACATGAAAATCGAATAAGAAAGTTTGATTTCTGATGAGATCATCTTCTTCGTGATTGCTTTGCTTTTCGGAGTTGTAGATCACATTGATGTGGATTTTTTCTTCTTTGTCATCACTATACCATAGCATAGTTTAGGGTTTTAATATATGAGACTTGAAAAAGTACTTAATGGAGGGAGTTGTAGAGTAAAATAACATATTTATAACAAATTGTTTAAGATTTTCTATTTTCTTTTTCTTTTCTTTTTCCTTTTTTACAACCAATTTCTTTTCTTTAGATTGCTATTTTTAAATTTTATTTATTTACTTCCTAAGAAATATTATGTTTAGCCACAATACTATAATTAGAAAACTGGAACAATGGCAAAAATTTACCCAATAAATTCAGATTTTAGGAGATTTATCGGGAGATTTGAGAGTTTTGATGTTTTGTAAATTGAAAAAGATGATGATAATGTTGTTTCAAAATGATTTAAGCTAATTTTACATAAATACTATAACAACTTCCAACGTATCCTTCAAGGATACGTAAAAATTTTACAAAATGCATACATGCTCTCAGGTTACAACATGTACAAGTGAAAGTAAAAAAAAAGGCACGACATGATTGGTTGCTACTGTTTTTCATAAATATATCCCAAGAAAATTTGACACTCCGAAGCCAAAAAGTCTCATCGGTATTGTTCAAAGAAGACTAGGTGTTAAAGTGTCTTACTCTATTGCATGGAAAGGAAAACATCAAGCTGCAAATGATGTATGAGGAAATCCAGAGGAAATGTACAAATTGTTGTACTCATACGTGTACATGTTATAAAAGATAAATAATGGTACCAACAAATATGTGGAAATAGGTGAGGAAAATAAGTTTAAGTACATATTCTTCCCGTTGTGAGCTTTTATTGAATGATTTAAATCTATGAGAAAAGTGACAATTATCAATGGTACTCATTTGAAAACATTACATGGTGGTTTTCTAATCGTAGCAATAACTCGAGATCTTGATTGTCACTATTACCCAATTTCTTTAGGTGTTGTTGATGGGGAGAAAAATTTAAGCTAGATATGGTTTTTCCTAATTGAAAGAGTTTGTATCAGAGGATCCTAAATTTGTATTTATATTCGATAGAATTGCAAGTATCATTAAGTTAGTTGGTGAAGTGTATCCGAGATCTCAATATGGGTATTTCATATATCATCCATCTCAGAATGACAAAATCTCAGGTCTCGCATGTGAATAAGGAATTGGTTACATTGAAGTCTAGGGAATGCGCTCACACTTAACAAAGGTTAAGTTCATTAAACTCTATGATTCCTTTAGAAATATGTATCCTATCGAGTACTTGGATAATAGTGTTGAGGAGAAAAAACGGACAAGATGGTATTTTGAAGGAGAAAGTTACAACATAGACACAACAAATTGTGCAAAATCTATTAAAACTCTTTTTAGGGAAGCGAGCAAGTACATGCTTTTACCAATGATTCATGTAATTATTGAGAAGTTAGGTGAATGGTTCAAAAATGCAGAAATATTATTATTGAAACATTCCCTGCACAGAGATTGATGCATGGAGAACGCGTTGTATACAAGATGTCTAGATGCCTCTAAGTTATTGGTTTTTGAGTTAAATTGTGTCCTACTTGAATATAGTGTCATGGGTCTTGATAGAAAAAAAATCTATTTGGTTGGTTTGAGAAGAAAAACTTGCAGCTGCAAGTACTTTGATATAGACAAGTATCGATTTGTGCATGAGATCAATGTTGCCATGTTCGAAAAAGAGGATGAAATTCAAATATCCGATTTGTGTTCAAAATATTATTTGGTGGAGCAATGATCATTGGCTATAGGACGATTTACCTAGTTATGCATAGAGATGAGTGGGTTGTTCTAAAACATATATAAGATTTGTGCATTTTTCCTCCATATTATGTCAAGAAAAGAGGAAGAAAACAACAAACAAGGTTCCATCTGTTAGAGGACACCGACGAAGGAACAATATGACTGCATTAAGGGCATTTCCTCATAGTTTACTAATGAAATCAATGAGGTTTAACATAATTGTGTTTGAGGTTTGTATTTTGGTTTTATGTTATGGTACTTATCAGGTTATCTTCTGTTTTTGTACAACTATGTACAACTATATACAACTTTCTGTGCTATATACCAAGTTATCTTCTGTTTTTGTATAACTATGTACAACGAAGTACAACAATGTAGAACTCAGTGTGCTACTTATCAGGTTATCTTATGTTTTGTACTGTTTTGTACAACTATGTACAACCATGGACAACTATATATAACTCACTTTGATATTTAGCAGGTTATTTTCTGTTTGGTACAACTATGTAAATTCATGTAAAACTATATAAAACTCGTTTATAACTTAGCAGATTATCTTTATTTTCAAAGAATAATTTTATGTTCATTTGTTAATAACAATAAATACCACTTACTTATTTTTCATAACATAAAAACTAAAATTATTTAAATTGATGTTTTCCATTAATTCACATCATCTACCATACATATATTGTTCTATGTGTAGTTTAGAAAAAACACACAAACAATTTTTTCAAAATTTTGATGTACATGTTTTCTTGATACAATATGATTGTCTATTTTTATGGTACAACCAATTTAAATTAGTGCTAGATCATGTACAACTGAATATATATTTATTAGATGAATGTGCAACTATGTAGAATTGAAAATGTTAGTATAACTATGTGTAGTTTTGACGGCTTTATTTAAATATTTTCTCCTTACATATTTGATTATGGCGGCTTTATTTTATTAATATTTATGATATTTATGATATTAGCAGCTATATTTTATTAATTTTTATGTTAGTTGTACCTAGTTATACATACTTAAAAACATGTCAACACTTAATTGTAACTAAACTGATTCAGCTGTACCTAATAAAACATCTAAGCCACACATATTCAATTCTAAACAGATCCAAAATAATAAAAACATACAAAGTCTCTAATAACATTTACACATGAGAATCAAAAGCATAAATATAAAGTTTACTCATTAATTGTCCTCTTCTCCTCGTTAAAAGGAGGACTAATCTACCTTGAAAGTTGTCCTTTCCTCTTGTCTTCCTGCAAAGCTTTCTCATAAAAATCTAACTTTATACATATCCAAATTAGGAGTTTTCATCATATTTGAAAATTCTACTTTTACATCATATTTGAATATCTCTAATCCTAAATTATCGAAACTTTAATTTTTCTCAAACCCTAAAACCCGAATTTGATTAAAAAAACCCAAAGATAGTTTTAAAACTTAATAGATTCTTACCTTTTAAACGAATTCAGACTCAAATATGCTTTAAATCCACGAAAATAACTTTGCCAAAAATCTGGAATATAGATAACACTTCTTGAAGAAGACGGGAGAAAGAATGAAAAAGTTTAAGGTAAAAAGGTGTGGGTGGAGGTTTTGGGTTAAGACCCATTTTTATAGATTACCCAAAAATAAACCTTATTAGATTGATAATTGAAAATAAATTTAAAAGATTTTTAGTCGTTCGACAAAGCGTAGACGAATTTATCCACCTCTGCTATAGCTATTCTTTGCTTTTCCATCCGATTTGACCTCTTTATTTTACAAAAAAAAAAAATTCTTTAATATTAATATGCTGCAAAGACTATGAAAATTTATTATTTTTCCATAATGAACAATAAACCGTGCTTACCCTAATTAACTAAAAAGTTTTGTTTCCTTTAATTATGTTTGTGACTAACCGGATTTTCGTCAAATCTTATTTCTAACCCGATTTTGTATTCATGACCCAAACTTGTGTAAAAGTCCAAATTTTATCACATTTATAACTCTAATTTCATGTTTTCCCTAATTTCTAACCCGAACTTTGAGAGGGGAGGGGGGAACGTGAAATTAGGGTTCTACGTGTGATGAAATTTGGGATTTTGACACAAATACGGATCAGAAATACAAAATCAGGTCAGAAATCGGGTTTGACAAAAATCAAGGTTAATCACAAACGCAATTAAAGAAAACGCAAATTTCTAGTTAATTAGGGTAAACATGGTTTATTACTCATTGTAAAAAATTAATGAATTTTTATAGTCTGTGGGGCATATTAAAGAGAACTTTTTTATGTAAATTAGAGAGGTCAAAAGTTCGGGTAGAAAATCGAAGAATAGCAATAGTAGAGGGAGATAAAATTCGTCGAGCCTTTGACAAATTCTTTATTAAAATATAAAATAAAAATATACGTTACAAGTGGGCTTATAAGAATTTTTTTCATTTATTCGATTGAAACACAAGGATAAAACCCAACATAAATAAATCAAAGCGCTTAAAACAAGCCAAACCAACAAGTAAAACATTATCTCCAAAGCCAAAGGAAGACTACCATAACACAAAATACATCGGAAAACAACTAAAAGCGAGTCACTCAAACCCATAGTCCATAACAGTCAATAGGATAGATTCCAGAAACCGAAAGCATAATTGCAGCAAACCAGATCACTAGGGTTTGAACAGTTAACAGAGATATAGTTCTACGAACAAGCTTCTCCCTTGCATATAGAGACCCATCGCATAGCTGAAGCCGAAACCATGATCAAGTACAAGACAAACAAGAGACCCATTGGAACTTCATCGAGGATAAAAACTTGAGCTGCTCAAAGGCTTAAAAGAGGAGATTGATACGACTGAAATTAAAAAGCGGTACCCAGAAAACTCCTAATCAGAAGACAAGACAACCAGAGAAACCGATATGTACTAGACTGAAAAACCAAGACAAAGCCAAACGCTTAAATTAGCCAAACAAACGAAGCACCAACAGAAAACAAGACTACTACACCTCATAAACAGACTAAAACAAACCACCAGGAACCTAAACAAAGTAGATCAGCATATGCAAACCCTGGCCAAAAACAGACGACAACCACGTGCCAGCACTAACTCCCTTGACCGCACTAACCCACTCCAAACCTAGAAGCTAGAACTCTAAGCACTAAAACTTGCGAGAGAACCCAACTCAATCTAGGCACTGAAACTGGTATCGATGCTAAAACCCGAGCACATCAACACGAGACCACAATGGAAGCTAACTGTATATAACTAGTGCACATGACTAGCAAAAAAGACGGCGAAGGAATGGTGACGTCAGAACGTCGGAAACTGCTGAAGACTGAAGAGATTATCGCGATCAAAAGAGAACGTTGTACGCCTATCTACTCGCCGAAATCAAACAACGAAAAAAAGAAAAGGAAAGCAATGACTGAGGATCTGCGCTGGCGCTAGAAAATGTGCCGACTCAAAAATGACGATGACGCACACTTTAAACCAGAGATTTAGGAGTTTGAGAGAGAAAATATTTTTTTTCTTTATATGAGGTGGTNTAAAAAAAAAAAAAAAAAAAAAAAAAACTAGACGGGCATCTCAGAATTTGACCCCTACTTGCCCCACTTTACCAAACATATAGTGTCCGCGATTTCTCTGCTTCGCCGCCGGGAAAAAAAGCAACGAATGATGGAGTCTTCGCTGATATCTAACCAAGCGCTTCTAAGTGAAATCGATCGTATGCCGGAAACGCCACGTCAGCGTATCTCTCACCACCGTCGAGCTCGCTCCGACACTTTCTTTGCCAGCGAATCTATTGACGATCTACTCCTATTCGATCCTTCCGATGATTTCTCTTCTCTCGACTTCCTCAATGCCCCAACCCAACAACCACAACCGTCGCCTATGTCCGTAGATTCTCCTTCCGATGATACCTCATCCAACGGTCCACCAATTCCTCTTCCCCCTGGCCGCCACGTTCGCAGCCTTTCAGTCGATTCCGAGTCCGATTTCTTTGAAGACCTAACTACCACGGATGATCATCAATTCGCTGGCGGGAAATCAGCATCCCTAGCTACCGGTAAAAAGAGAAGCCATCATCATTATCGGAGTAATTCGATGGACGGAGCTACTAGTTTTGCGTCGTTCGACATAGAATCGATTATTGCCGGTGAGAATTGTGAAGACAGTACGAAGAAGAATATAGGTATGGCCAGTGATAGACTTGCTGAGCTCGAGTTGCTTGATCCCAAAAGAGCTAAACGGTAAGTGTTATAAGAATTTTAGGGTTTTTCATTTTATAGGGAAATTCATTAAGTATGATTGTTTATAGGATTTTAGCGAATAGACAATCTGCGGCGAGGTCAAAAGAGAGGAAGATTAAGTATACTGGTGAGCTTGAGAGGAAAGTACACACACTTCAGAACGAAGCAACTACTCTGTCTGCTCAAGTTACCAAGTTGCAGGTAAATATGACTTGGTCAAGCAAATCCATTGTCTGATATCGAGATGGAGATTATATGCTTTGTGCTCTTACTTCGTTTGGTTAGTTTCAGTAGCTTATAACTTTAAATCAAGGCATCGTGTGTTTAAGATTGCTTCTGGGTGTTTAGGAATGACATTTCTCTGTTATTCAGAACAACTATCATAGGCAGTATAGAACTAGATAAGAAGTCTTTGGTTAGTGGGAGCCTTTAGGCTTTGAAAAGTTAAGATATCTCTACAACAAAGCTCTACCAGTTGTTCTTCTCTTCTTGGTTATGAGTTATGACCAACAATTCATAATCAATAAAGGAAGAAATCCTTCTGGTTCTTGTCTGTATACATTCAGTAGTATTAAAAGATTTGTTATATAACCAATATTATGTGATATATTTCAATAGCAAAACACACGCAAGACTGACATGTAGTTATTACTTATTAGAAGCAAATGAGGAGTAGAGATAAAATAATTCCAGTCCCAAGAGTATATTTCGTTTTTTGTGTCAATTCTAATGAGTGCTCTTCTTTT
The DNA here is from genome assembly GCA_900406375.1 of Iberis amara. Taxonomy (NCBI): domain Eukaryota; kingdom Viridiplantae; phylum Streptophyta; class Magnoliopsida; order Brassicales; family Brassicaceae; genus Iberis; species Iberis amara. Next base: position 8,076 of record OVAV01000926.1, on the reverse strand, counting down.
ACTATTTTTGTAGAGAGGAACATCAGAGCTGAACATCGAAAATAAACACCTCAAAATGCGGCTGCAAGCTTTAGAGCAACAAAGTGAACTTAGGGATGGTAAGCCATTTTGCAATGGGTAGTTCTGAACGTAAAACAAAGTTTTGGTACAAATAGTTTTGATGTAAATTGCAGCTTTGAATGAAGCGCTACGGGAAGAACTAAACCGACTCAAAATAATTGCTGGAGAAATTACTCAGGGGAGTGAAAATTCATACAACCGTGCTCAATCCTTATCTCAACAATCGAGAATGCATCAGTTTGGGAATAGCAACCAGAAGATGAGCACAAACGACCAGCCATTTACCAGATTCTAAATGTTGGCTGACTTATAAATACGTAATACTATTCATTTGCGGCTGCGATATTTGACGTATGTATTATGGATTTTTGTGGTAGCTTGATTGTATGTCTGTCTATGTCGATATATGTTCACACTTCACAACGATGTAGGAGTAGCAAGTCTCCATAAACTCTTTATATTAGACACCCGTATATTATCTATATAACCTCACGACATTATATCGAAACCATTACTTATTAAGCCGATCGAAACCGATTTGGGATTTAAAACCAGATTGCTTACTTCACTTGTGAGTTTGACAGATGCAGTTGTTGCTTCCTACATCCTTTTGAAAGGCATGGTGGTTGCGATCCAGCCTCATACCAGACCGATCTGTTCTCGACTAGTTCTTTCAGATAATGATCGAGCTTGTCTATTGTAACACTTAGGCACTTAGCATAACTACCAGATGAGCTATATGAATCGCCTTGGCAAGCGAGCTGCCATAAATGTTTTGTTTTGTTTTTTGTCACTTTAATATTTGAAGTTTGAACCATCNAACCATCACGAACCGTCCAGTTAATATATATATATATATATATATATATATTAGGGGCATATTTTTTGGATTTGTATAATGCATCTAAAAACGTTGGACCGACACTGCACAGTCCTGCTAAGCTCGTTGAGCATGGTGTTAAGCCCAGCTTCATAAAGTCGGTATTTAAGGTAATGCATTTATGAATTTCTTTCTATAACACTTTGTACCCTTACCGGTTTTGGGTGAACTAGAGGAACAAAAGGACAAACTAAACTGCGCTAACATTAAGAATCGTCGATTTTTCTTTGTTTGTCAACAGTGCCACAATTATCACTAATATCCCATGAAGGTTTTTAATATCCTGATTTTTCCGTTATGGTCAAATCAGTCTATTAACTAATTTCATGATCGAAAACTCACTTTATTAGCAATAAATGCTAAAAATACAACTCAAATGTCAAAATAAAACCTTAAAACATTAAATAAACTGAGAAACCTGCGCCCAATCTATCAACTGCATAGTCCTACCGATTCCTTCGAGCCGTTGAAGACGAGTCAGGCTCGCTGCCTCGTCCGCATCGCCGCATAATCGCCGAGCCGCAGAACTGAGCCGCTACCCCAACACGATAGCCTTGTCCGTGTTACCGAGCAGCTGATCACGACCCGATAGTCGCTCGCACCACCCAACTGTTTCACCAAACCATCCGACGTACCTTCTCGTCCAAGAAACCTCTTTCTCAGAGTTAGCGATCCAGGATCCTATCACTTAGTCTACTGTTGGGGTCAAAAACGGTCACGACAAAATCAATGCCTAAAAGCTTTCACGAAAATGTTAATCATACGATCCGAACATCAAATCGCACTAGTCGTATCATCCCGATCAATGGAACAAGCCACAAGACTTCCGAAAAGATCTTGTTCATTCAGCTAACCAGTTGGCTAGCTGAATCTCGTACACTCCCCGCAAAATACTTCTAAGAGATCATAAGGAATATGTTTCGGAAGAATCGAATAACAATCATCAACTAGCTAAGCGATTATCTCTGCACTCTTTTATCCTTAGTCGAGAAGGTTTTTTCCCACTGGGTTTTCCTATCACTAAGGTTTTAACGATGCAAGATAATCCGCTTACGCTCAACATTGGGGGCAAAGCTAGCGTACTTGAATCAATGTCCAAGAAATACGAAAGACCTGGACAGATATGTTTCAGAACAACAAGAAGCAAATCATGATCTTCAGACAAACTCTTTAGTTCCGAATATTGTTTACGAACAAACGCTTTGGTCCCAAACCTCGCCATCTACGGACAACACATTTACGATACACGTTAGCGTATGTTCTCGGAAAAATTCAGCTCGCCAATAGGCGAGCTGAATGCATATGGCGAGCTGAACTAGCGAGCTGAATGCATCTGGCAAGCTGAACTGGCAAGCTGAATGCATCTGGCGAGCTGAACTGGCGAGCTGAATGCATATGGCGAGCTGAACTTGCGAGCTGAATGCATCTGGCGAGCTGAGCTGGCAAGCTTAGTTGAGTTGGCGAGTTGAGCTGAGTTGAACTAGCGAGCCGAGCTGAGTTGGCGAGCTGAATGCATATGGCGAGCTGAACTGGCAAGCTGAATGAATCTGGCGAGCTGAATGCATCTGGCGAGCCGACTTCATCTTGCGAGCTAAACTGGCGAGCTGACTTGAACTGACGAGCTGACTTCGTCTGGCGAGCTGAACTGGCGAGCTGACTTCATTTGGCGAGCTGAACTAGCCAACTAGCGAGCTGATTCCTTCACGAATCTATCGTCTCTCGTTTCGTATCATTTCGAGTTTCCGTTGGAGTTCTGCAATAAAAATCGTAAAACTTGCATAAGTTCCGAAGTAATCGTATAAACTGTTCCGGTTATCCTGAACATCGAGGTTGCCTTAGCTATACGATTTGCGAAATAATTGCGAAATCTTCTCGTATGAAATTTACCGTACAAAACAATGACGGTTAGCCGAAACACCGAGAATTATATGTTAAGATCGTCATTCTTTGGAACGGTCACAATAACGCGCTCGTATAAAACAGTAAATGGTTAACTCAAATGTCGACGTTATCTTTTTTTATGATCAATTCAATCTTTTCGCAAAGTTTCAATCGTATCATCGTGCGAAAGTCTGGTTCTCCGATGAGAACCGTAAAAATCGCCTAAACCGTATAATGGCCCATCAAGGCCTAAAACACAATAACGGCCCACTTACAGATTCTAGACGAGAATCCAGCCCAAGTGCGATGACGGTCGAAGCTTGTCCTGCAAGCCGTGAAGAAAATGGAAGAAACCAGAAAAGAAAGATTTCCGCAGAAGAATAAACCAGAAAAGGAAGATTTCCGCGGAGTATCGGAAGACGGAAAAAGAAGATGGATCAACCCTGAAGCCTATGTAAGAGAGACGAAGAGAAAGGACACAGACACGTTCAATTCTCCGCACCGAAATACTTAGGGCTTTAGATTACTTTTCCAATTTTGTTAGCGAGCTGCGACTCAATTAGGTTTACTAGTCTTAGGTTTTCGTACTACGGATCACGCCAACATCTCTCGTAGCCGAGGCTTATCACCTGTTGTAACACGCTCATACGCAGATTTGGAATAAGAAACCTCTTTGTACCTCTTTCGTATTCTTTAAATCTCATACTTTTATTGTTTAT
>OVAV01000925.1:0-15253 GCA_900406375.1 Iberis amara | reverse complement strand
TTAAATATTACTTACCTGAGTCACTATATCATATTGCGTCTGAGGTGGCTGAGATGGTTGATGGTGCTCCACTTGAGTTCCAAGAGAAAACGAAAGTGGCGGAGGTGTAAACGAAGGCCTCGGTACCGAGGAGAACCCTCCTACCTCTAACCCTGACGATCTAAATTGACCATAATTTCTGAGATTACGGTCATGTTTAGTTAATATTAGTATCGAAACTATATAATTTTAATAATATATAATTTATTATTTTTCGAATATAAAAAATGATATATATATTTATACAAAATTTAGTAAAAAATCATTATACTTTCAATTTTAAAATTATAAAATTTTAATCTAAATATTATTTAAAATCTTATAATTTAAATTATACTTTAACATTATACTTTTATTTAAAATCTTATAATTTAAAATTTAAATTTTAATATAAATATTTAATCAAACACAAAATTTCCTAAACCTTAAATATCAAAAAACAACAAACTTACCTAACAATTACAAAACATTCCTAATCCATTTCTAACCCTAAATATCAAAAAACACCAAATTTAACCTAAACCCTAAACATTTCAAATCCATTCCAAATCATCAAATCCTCATTACCTAACAATCTAACAATCAACACAAACTAAACAACACATTCAAAACCTAATCTAACAATCCTAAATCCATCAAAAATCTAAAAACTTCCCAAAACCCTAAACTACACATAAATCCTAAACTAACCATTCAAATCATTCAAAATTAACACTATCAACCTAAATCTAATTAATAAAACTTATATTGATCTTTGATTGTGCATTAATCGGTTGTCCATAGCCGGAATTGAGAGAAATCGCCAATTTTTTAGATTTTTTCACTTGAAAAGTGAAGAAGAAGAGTCTGGTTTTCGGATATATATTCGACAAACTGACGGGTAAATCCGTCAGTTTCCAAAAAAAATTGAATTTTCGCCAATTTCCAAAATTTTGGGAATGCGAAATGCAGCAAAAGTGAAAAGATCCGTCAGTAATCCATCAGTATTTCTGACGGAATACTAACTGATTTATTTACTGACGGATTGACCCGTCAGAAATGCATGTCCTCTGATTGGTTGAAATTACTGACGAATTCATATGAAGGTCGTCAGTAATCTGGCAGTAATTATGAAGAACTAACAAAAAATTACTGACGGATTTACTGACAGTCTTCATACGAATCCGTCAGTAATCTGTCAGTTGTCTAAAAAATGGTTTAGGGACTCATTTAGGGACTGGTTTTTTCTCATGGGTGATTAGGGTTACAAATACAAACGAATGATAACATATTCAATGTTATAATGCATTAGTAATCGACACAATTGAAAATTCATATTTCCATGTTATCTAATTCCAAACTTTAGGCTATATCATTTTATAAGTTTAGAAACACTTTCGGTTATAAACATCCTATGATATGTAGTTTTGTAAAATGTTTTTCGAATAATTTTGTAAAATTGTTTACAGTTATAAAACAAGAATAAATTCATCAATTATTATGTTTACTATAATCGTATAATTTTAAAAATGTTGAAACACATGTTTAGTGTTTGAAACCCCAAATTTAGGTTTGCTGACGGATTACTAACGAAAAGGAATAAATCTGTCAGTAAAAACGTCAGTAACCAAAAACCATCAGTTTTTCCGTCTCTATTATTGACATATATATTTTCTTCAGTAATTCCCGTCAGAAAAACCCCTGCTTTTTTTGTAGTGTTCTTTTTTCGAGAATATTTTTCGAAGCGAAAGCTAAAAAGTCTTCACAAATAGTGCCAAATTTTAATATGTGTATCCACCTAATTAAGTTCTTAGGTTGAATCTAGATATGTGGGTTATGCTTTGAAAGAAGTTTTGTTTTATTGATTTTTGAAGGTCTGAGTAAGAGCACAGATTATGTTAACTCAGAAAAAATAATTTTTATTAACGAAAAAATGAATACCCTTTTAGGTTTAAGGTTCTTCTCTAGTTGTACTGACTACAATGAGAGGAACTAGAGATATTTCCTTTATTCTCTCTAGGTTTTGAGACATTTCCTTATCTTTAATCTCATAAAATTGTTTTGGTAAAAGCTTGCATCAAATGGGCCTTAGTCCGCAATGTTCTTTTTGTTGAATCACACTTGCTTGCACATAATGAACTATGTTTTGGTTTGTATCAATCTTTTATATAACCAGATTTTTAAGTGGGATACTAAGCCCGAGATTAACAATATTCATCATACTTAATAGACTATTACAAAGATTAATCATTAAAGAAGGTGACTATTATTTTGCATTGATTTCATACCTTATCACACATGATCCACTCATTCGGATGTTTTGACATCGAAACCGAAAAAGTTTTGATTATTTGTAGTTTGTCGTATTTGTTAGTACATTTATATAGTATGGCTAAGTATACATTTTTTACTTCACCTAAAAACAACTCAACTTTTAAATAGTTATGTGACTGAAATCGTTTGGGGCTCATACTAGTTTGACTTATTTACCTTACAAACCTAACTATATATGAGAATTTATGAAGTTCTTCTTTCCATCTAACTGATAGGACGCAAAGAAAGAAAAACTATTTACAATGAATTGTTTTTTTTTTTTTTTTACGTTTAAAATTTCATTGATGTCAAATAAGCGAATACAAAGTTATTATACAGATCTATAAACACATTATTATATAAGTAGATATATATACCATATAGTGAGTAAGTATATCAAAACAAAAGAAATCAAAGATAGATGAATTGTTTCATGATTAGAAGTATTGTTTTTTTTTTTTATAATAGAGAAAGTGGATGAAAACAATGTAACAAGCCATTAGACGCTCACAAGAACACAAATAGATGCTTTTTTTTTTGTGTGAACAAATAGATGCTTTTACAAATGCTATAAAGTTTATATTATATATCTTTTGTCAAAACTCATACTATATATATACTATATTTTTATCCTAACAAAAACTCATACTATATTTTATTAAAACGTAGGGGAAAAGAATTCAAGGTAAGAAAACGTCAATAACGATATGAGATCAATGATTATATAAAAGCTATCATCATTAACAGCACATGGCTTCAGAAATCCCATGTGACTCCCTATTTTATGTCACCATTTTTTCAGGGCTCTTATCTATTTTTATAATGATCATACTTATTCATTAGTGGTTTGATTTTATATAAATCGTTGCTACTTTAACATTATATTATTCAGAAACAGAATAAATTTTTTGTTGAAGTTAAGAAACAGAATATTGGTGTAATCATTTGTATTTCTCAATAATAAGAATGCATCTCCCTGTGCTTAAAATATTAGTATCGCCCAACTTGTCCAAGTCATCGCGTTCCGCGTACATATGTATGACTAATCGCCCGCTGTTGATGAACCAAAAAAAAAAAAAATTCTATAAACGCTTAGAAAAATAAATTCTTGAAATGACTAATCTAGTTTTTCTAAGGAAATACAGACTAATCTAATCTTATTTTATTTTTCTTTTTAAAACTCTATTTTAGAGTAAAAAATGGAGTTGAGAGTCAAATATACTATAAATTATTTCATTTTTAACACCAAAATAAAGTTAAAAATGAAAGTACTCCATAAATGGTATAAAGTTATTCATGACTCTATATTTTACTTTATATTTTATTCTATAATAGAGCACACCAAAAATAGAGTGATGTTAGAGTTAAACCATCTCAAAAATAGAATTACTTCATTTTAAAGTAAAAATAGAAGTAGGGATGGACGTTTGGTTATTTGGTTTGGTTCGGGTCGGTTCCGGTTCTTTAGGATCCATATATGAACCATTAAATCGCCTTGGTTCTAGGTCAGTTCAACGGTTGAGTTTGGATCTAAAAATTTTGAACCATTTGAGAACCAATATCTTAATGGTTCCAGTTCAGTTTGGATATTTTAACAAAAATACCCAAAATAACCAAAATAACTAAAACCAAAAATACTCAAAAAAGCTAAAAGTACCCGAAAGAACCAAAAGAACTAAAAATACCCAAAATATCCGAGACAAAAAAGAATCAAAAGTACCTAAAAAATCAAAAATACCCAAAATAACAAAAAATATCCAAAAGATGGTAAGAGGGACATATATCTATGGTTCTTGGTATAAACACTTACCTTATATTTTCGGTTCCTTGGTTTGGTTCGAACTGATATCTATGGTTCTAGGTAAGAAGAACCATTCGGGTAATTTAAATAAAATCATGCCCAAACTGAACCTGATTTTTTGGTTCGGTTTGATTCGGTTCTTCTGTTAGTTGAGAACATTAAACGTATATCTTATGCTAGCGTCCCAAGCTTTCGCTAGATCCATTAGTTTAGGCATTTGTATTCTTTTAGTTCTTTGAGGATATCTTGCTTTTTAATAAAAAAGCTTAAACAATTACAAAAACAAAATAATGTCATGACAACAATTGAAATTATAGTTTTATGAACTTTTTGGTCTAATTCACGTAAAACGAATTAATAATGATTATATCGGCTGCGAAAATAGTTATAAGATAGAATACAATCGATTTGCGACGAAAAATTGCGATAGAAACAATTAGTCACAAATTTGCGACGACTTTACAACTAAGTTGCTATGGATTGAAAATTCGTCGCAAATCAGTCACAAATTTAATACAACAACGGTCATCGCAGATTAGTCGCAAATTTATGACGGAGTTGCGACTATTTACGACATATAAAAAAAACTAGTGGCAAATCTGTCGCGGATTTTTGAATGAGAAGATGCGTCGCAAGTTAGCTTCATTTGACAATTTCATTCAGAAGATTTAGTTTAATTTTTTTTTTTTTTTTACAGTGGTCAAGTGATTTACGGTGCGTTACCAATAAGATCATGAATCAGAAACTCAAAGCCATATATAATAAAACTACGGCTTTTTAAAAAACTTGTGGCTTCATGTGTGCACAATTGCATCAGAGATCGGATGGCTGACGGTGGAGGAGCAGCGGTCAAGATGAGGCACATGCATCATGCAAATGGAGTGTCCAAACAAGGCTCACATGGACGAACGTGACCGTTAAATAATTTTTCATGTCAGCAAATGACAATAATCTAAAACCATAATTGGTTTCCGACTATTTGATCTTCATGCAACCGGTTCCGCTTGTGTTGTGTCCTATGATATCGTACTTTTGTCAGAAATCTCTTTAATTCATTTGTGTCATTTTGTGAGTCAACAATAATTGGTGGTCCAGTAATCAGTTGTCCTAATTAGCATCTCACAAATGTGTTTCTCGATTTGAAAATGTGATTGGGAAGATATAACTCTTTTTTTTGTCACAACCTCTTTCCATTTAATTAAGTTTAAATGCAAATTTAAACTTTCTTTTTATAGATAAGTACCAACTTTGATCTTCTATTGTAAGGTTTATCATAATTATATATTATAACTTCTACCTACATTCGAAATTAAATTATGCATATGTTTTTTTAAAATTTTTTGATCTTCAGGTTACAACAGACCAATTTAGTAATCAAAATTCACTAAAAGAAATATTTAATATTCATATAACAAAAATCTGATTTGAATTTTGATTCAGATGAAGAGGCATAGATATAAAAACCATTAGGTCACTTGCTTCTCCTCATTTCAGATTGATACTTAAATCAAACAAAAGTATTTATTTTTGATGAAACTTTTAAATCAAAATTATTAGAAACCATGGGTAATTTCTTTGATTTTGAAATTTTTTTTCTTTTTTTTTCGTATGAAATGGTTTTATTGGGTTTTTATTTATGAACTTCATTTTGAAATAATAACAGTTAGAAACAAAATAACTACCTTGAACCAATGCAATTTGATTTCATCCATGCTGAGGTAGATAAGCAGGCAATAAATGTTAGATACATTGACCCCAGTAAATTTCAATATCGAGAACATGTGATTATCTCATTCTCATCCCTAAATCCATGAAATTTAGGGGACAAGCCTAGAGCCTATGAAAGGGAGATTTGTCGGACAGAAAGAGCCATTAGATCTTAAGAACTCATAAGAAAAACCTAGATTACATTGATTTTGATTTTCTCGTGTTTCTTGTACCATTTAGTCTTAGTTCAAATCACCTTGATCATACCAAAAATTTCTGTAACGGTTTGGCGCTAGAATGATGGCATATTTTTCAAAGGCATCAAGCATGAGATGAAAAGAAACGACAATGATATCAAAATGACTGTTAGAAGACATGAAAAGTAGGATTGTGCAACTAAAGGAAAAAAGATTATATATTGAGAAAATATAATAGTTTTTTCACCTCATAAAGAAATGACATGGTTATAGCCAGTGAATGCTTGCATATACCAATATGGCCTATTTTACCACTAAGTTTCACACAAACGTGCAGAGGCGTCGCAACATAGACCGCTCAAACTTGACAAAACGTACAGGTTCAACGTGATTTGAAAAAGATATTGTGTATCTTGAAATCTTGTTTTCTAAAGCTTTAGTGGACGAAGATCATAATTGAACGACTACCAGGTGTTGCACCCCAGATAAGGAAGAACAACTTACTTTCTTATGTCGGCATGCTTTTCTTTGATGAGATCGCGCTTAGTGAGATGTCGAGAAGGTTTATTTTTCCACTATGAAATTGTATGATTCCATTATTGTCCCCAATAATCATGTCGCTTAACATAAGCAACAAAATGATAGATATATCAATCCAAAATGAATTGAAGAAAACTACAATGAGTAAATGGTTATGGTTTACCCTTATTAGAGCAGCCCTTTGTATCTTTCACTGACTTTTCTTTGAACAATTTGCTAGCAAAATGAGCCTTGGAAAGAGAATCGACGATCTTTACAAAGTGATGCAAAGTAAAAGAGAATATATTCTCGTAGAAATATATCTTTTGCTATATCAGCATTCAAACAAGGCTTACTTTTTGATGAGGATCTCTACAAAGAAACAATAAAGTATCAGCGTAAGACCATGGAAGATAGCTTAAACAAGTACTCATAAGAAAAAAATCAATTGTGAAGAAGACACAGTGTATCAGCACCGGCGATCGCCAAAGGTGGAAACACATGTGACAAGGAACGAACGTCCAACTAAGGATGGCAAGTTGTAACATAGAGATCAAATTGGTGGAAGAAGTGATAGTCAAAACAGTCATCAACTAGTGAGAAAAGTAGAAACAACAAAAGTTGATAATTTCTATTTGGCCTAACATGGATCACTTATCAATATCACATGTTGATTTGATAGGCATGATAAATTAGAGGGGAGGAATGGTCAGATGGCCTTCAAAGATGATAGCACCATCAGAGAATCTGGATACCATGAAATGATGTGATTTCCATTCTAATCATGGTCATAGGATATGAGACTATACGTCTCGCTTCGATTTAAGGTAAACTTGCTACTAAAGAAAGATCATTTAATGAAATTCTTGTCTAACTAAACCAAAGACCGATTTAATCATGCAAGAAAAAAAACAAAAAAGAAACACCATCTTCACCTTGACATGATCGTGTGATTAATGTACTTTTTGTAGCTCAATAATAAGTGGGCTATCTCATATGTCCGCAAAACAAAGTGTTGGAGAAACCCAAAATTACGAAGGTGAGGTCAAAACAATGATTGAGAAATTTTCAGATTGCTCAATCAGTTTTTCGACGAAGGAAAACAAGGGTATTATATCCCTCCAACATAATACTTTGGTGGTAACTTTGTCGGTGGCTAATAACCTCATGAATTCTAAGCGAAAATGGAAGTTTGAAGAACATTCTCTTCATAAACTTCTATAAAGAGATATTACTAGATGAATTTGGTATAGTGAAAAAATCTACTACGCTAATTAAATTTTTCGGAAAAGTATTTTCGATGGTGGGTGAAGTCATACTTTCTTTATACATAGGGAGAATAATACCAACTGAACAAATACTTAGTTTTTAATTGCTCATTATCCTACAACATGATGATGACCGTGGATCCAAGTATCTCATCACACTTTGCAGCAAAAAATTAAATTCCCTACGCCTTCGGGAGTAAGTGAGGTGAAAGCAAAATAACTCTTGATCATGTTATTAAACCACTTTAAAGGGTAAAAGGTAGACCACTATGTAGATACAAAGTTAGATGGAGTATCGCCATATTAATGAGCCAGAAATAGAGCAAATGGACAAATTCCCATTGGAAGAACGTGATTGTGAAAAAAGTTAATGTTGGATCCAGACTATCAGTAGATATAAGAAAGAGGTTAATCAAATTCTTTAAGTCAAAATTCTATTATTTTGCAAGGGTACACATGCAAAAATTTCTTTAATAGACCATACAAATGATCATAAATTTGCTATAATAGATCCTAATCATCAACTCGTTAGGAAAAAATGAAGAAGTTCACTCTAAATCGGGATATGATAGTAAACACAGAGGTGCAAAATAGCCTTGAAACATGATTCATACGGGATGTCTAGTACTTTGAGTAGCTATCAAAGATGGTAGTGGTTCATAAGAAGAATGGAAAATGGAGGGTGTGTATAAACTTCAGAGATTTATGACATCACGAGGCATTAATTGGTTGATGTCATTCGGCCTTTAAAATGCAAGATCGACTTATCAATGTTTGATAAATATAATGGTTTTCGTACCACATTGGACACACTGTGAAGGTGTATATTGAGGACATGCCCGTCAGGTCTTTATTTCTAAATACTACTTTAAACATCTACACAAATCTTTCGCCACTTTGCAAAGATACAAATGAACCCAATAAATGTTCATTTTGGTGATAACTCAGGAGATTTTGGCATAGTTACGCATAGATATTCAGGCTAACATAGATCAAATTATAGCTAATCAGAATATAAGCCCACCAAACAACGTCAAACTAGAAGAAGGATGGTTATCACCCGATTATTTCATGATTGCTAGCTAAATTCCGTCCGTTCTTTGCTACCCTGCAAAAGGCAAAGGGATTTACCTATGATGAGAAGTGAGATGAGGCTTTACGACAACTGTAAGAGTACCTATATACGTATTTTCTCCTCTTAAAGTCAAAAGATGGAGAAGTACTACTTTTATACTTTGTCGTCTCAAAACATGCATTTAGTGTGGTTATTGTGAACGAAAAGAAAGGAAAGGAACGTCTGATTTACTACGTGAGAAAATCCTTATTGATTGTAGAGGGAATATATACACATTTAAAGAAGTTGGCCTTGGCTTTGGTAATGTCCGCCAGAAAAATACGACAGTATTTTCAGTTGCATTCGATTTTTTGATGACCTACTCTCCTATAAAAGCAGTCTTGCATAAATTGTATATTAAATGATGATTGGCAAAATACACAATCGATTTATGAGAGTAAGATGTGATTTTATTACCATCAAGTCTAAAGTACTTGCCAATTTTGTTGTAGAGTTTGCACCTAGGATGAATTGAGAATAAATAAAGAAAATACAAACATTACGAGAAAGACCCTCCATTGGAAAGTGGAAGCTACTAGTAGACAGGTCCAACAATGCAAGAGGAATCGAATTGGGTATCACCTTTAAATCCCCCGCTGGTGAAATAGCATCACGGAGAGTACAGTGCAATTTCAGAGCCATGAATAAAGAGGTTGAATGTGAGGCATGATAGCATGTATAGCACTATCTTATGAGCTAGAAGCACAAGATATACACGTATACAATGATTCAAAAGTCTTTGTCAATCAAACATTGGCAATAATCAGACAGAAGATTCTAGTATAATGCATCATCTAAGTGTAGCAAAAAATCAAAGTCAAATTTACACAGTACACCATCATGCATATACCCAAGGAGGAGAATAGTCACGCGTAAACTTTAGCAAACCTCATGTATATATTCAAAAATAACAGTTTAGCCAATGTGTCTTTGCTTGTTTTGCAATATACAACGACTAAAACCAAGGTTGACGAAACCACAACCACCACCATCGGCGAACCAACTTATTGGATGACATCGATCATTCAATACCTCATAGATTAGATACTACCACTTAGTGAAGCATAATACATAAACTTCAAGCAGTTAGTTATACGTTATAGTTTAATTCATGGATAATTGTACTGAAGACCTTTTCTTGCAACCATACCGTTTACAGTGCCTACATAAAATAAGGCTCAAAAGATATTAACAGTGATTCACTCTAGAGATTGTGGAAGTCATTCAAATGGCCAGAGCTTAGTGAATCAAGTTAAGAAAGCTCGATATATCTCGACGATCATGAACGAGTATGTCATATTGTACGTTCTCAGCTACGACCAATGTCAACGACATGCTAATGTGTCTAGATTTTCAAAAGAAATTTGTAAGACCATCACTTCCTCATGGATATATATGAAATGAGGACTGAAAATCATCAAGTATATGGCAATGGTGCCAGGGAAAATAGGCTTCTTATTCGTAATCACATATTACTTCTCAAAGTGGATTAAAGTTGAAGCTCTAAGAAACATAGCCAACACTAAGATAATAGAGGCCATATAGAATAACATATTTGCATGTTTGGATTTCCCCATGAAATAGTTAGTGAAAATATATCTCAGTTCACAAGAAAAAAGTTCAGAAAAAAAATTGCAACCACTTGAAAATAAAGTTAACTTTTTGACACCAAGATATCTACAGTCCAACGAAAAATCTGAGGTCTTTAACAAAATAATCATTAAGATGAAAAAGAGGTGACTAAAAAACACAAAAGATAAATGGGTAGAAAAACTTCCATAGTCCTATGGGCATGTTAGACCACCATCCAAACAACAACCATAGAAACACCGTACGTGTTGGTTTATGAAATGGAGGTTATGATACCTCAATAGATTTTTGTTCAAAGAATTTGCACGAAAAACTCAAAATGATAGAGCAACAAAGAGATCATGCAGATAGACCTTGATTTGCTATATGAGAAAAGGGGAACTGCACACATCCAAAAAAGTGTTATTCAATATGAGGTTGTAAGAGCATATAAAATAGACGTTCACACCAAAGATTTCAAAATTGGGACAATCTAAAGAGAAAATGGATGTATGAGAGATTACATCATATAAAACACAGTGTTTCTTGTGCTTTTGTTGAAGGATTAAACACGTTTTTCACTTGTGCACAAAATCAGCAATCATATATCGAGAAGGATAATATGATGTGTATGTGTATCAAATGTAAGAATAGGAAGCGATTGTATGCAAATAATGTGGGAAATCACTTGAATACTAATGTTTCACGGAAAATTATTATGTGTAGACGCCGCACCGAAATATTGTGGGCGGTGATACTTCCACGAGTGCTGCAGAACCATAAGATGTGGATATATATACAAATTATCTAGACTCTAGCGATCATAAATGTGATAGAAATGAATATGTACATATGGTATAAGATGCATTTCCAAACTTTGGAAATCATAGAGGCGATAGAAATGCATGCATTTCCATAAATACACACAGAAGATCAATTGATTCCAGAAGAGCCATTATAACTGATTTTTCAGATGCTGGCAGTAGCAAAAGAACCTATATATGAGGAGTGCGTTGAAGAATTATTTGCATTGTCTTAATCTGCCCGTCTTTTACATATAAAGATTGAACATAACCTTTTAGATATTTGTGCAGAATCAATATCACAAACCTTTGAAGAATATATACCGCATGGTAATAAAGCACGAAAGTCATATTATGACATTAAAAAAATGACAAGATCATTGGGGTTGCCTTATTACAAGATCGACGTGTGCGAATATTATTGCTTTTATTAGTTTTTGGTAGATTTAATGTTATGTATGCTTTCATGAGGCTCTTACATTGACATGTTCATGACTGAACATTCTTTAATACATTGTTTGTATTCTATTTTAAATATCGGGTTTTGGTTGTCAAAGGACGTCATTTTAGTTTAGGTTTGATTCACGTCCATCCAAAGAAGACATTTAAGTCTTTCGCAACTTCTTCTACTAGAGGTTGAGTTTCTTAAAATGAATGGTACATTAACTTCACTAGTAGATAAGTTTGATCTACTTCAAAAATTCGTGGACCTCATTGTTCAGAGCCATACTGGAGGTTTAGCTAGACCAACACTACTAACTACCACCGATTAACCGTAATTCCACTTGTTATCTTTTGTCAATGTACATTTTTTGTAATGGAAAAACGGTTTTTTGTAATGTATCAACATCTTCTCTAATGTATTATAAATGTCTTTTTGTAATGTATAAACTAATTTCTAAATGTATCATCTTTCTTATACTTTTTTAACGTTTCCTTTTGATTAATAAATTAATTATAATTTAAAATCTATGAAATTTTATTTAGTGACTAAGAAAAGCTACTATAATTTTATTTGTCGATACATGATTAATAGTTAGTAGCATATGTAGTTGCTATGCGCCACAATTTTATTAAGTACCAAACAGTGACTATGTACATTGACAACCGCAATATTGGTAGCTAAATTCGTAGCCATTTAGCTATTGAATAGTAGTAGCTAAATTAGTCGTTATCTGTTACCAAATTAATTGGTTGCCTATTTAGTTGCAAATAGCAACTGAAATAGTGGATGCAAGTCAGTGACTATGTGGCCACCGCTAGTTACCATTAGCTACCAAAATCAATTTAGCTACCATCGATTAGCGACCAAATTTTTTAGTGGCTAACTGTCGTAAATTTTAATTTTACCACTAATTTTAGAGTATAGCCACCGATAAAGCGGTGGTTGATATATAGTGTTTCTGTAGTCTGGACGCAAAGTGTTTGGTTTAAAGGAGTGACTCTCAAGCATGCTTTTATCAACTGGTTGGCTATGCAAGACAAGTTTTCGACGAAAGCCAGCCTTACTCGTTGGGAGCTACAACTCTTAACAGCCTGCTACTTTTGTAGCTTTCACTAAGAGGACCGGGAGCACCTCTTCCTCATGTGCGAATTCGCAGAACAAGTCTATGATTTCTCCATCATACGTTTTGATCGGTTCTATTTTCACACTTGGCTGGCTTTGGAGCATTGGTTGAACCTCAATGACTCAATCAGTCCCCCAAACACTTAAGCTTCACACTTGGCTGGCTTTGGAGCATTGGTTAAACCTCAACGACTCAATCAGCCCCCAAACACTTAAGCGCTTAGTTTCCAAGCAACAATATACATCCTTTAGATGGAGCGCAACAAAAGAATCCATACAGGAACTTCTTCTACATCAACATCAATCGCCTGTAAGGTTGACAGGTTGATTCGCAACACAATCTTTAGAAGGACAAAAAATATATTAGCCACCTTATGCAAGTGTGCCAAAGATACAGCATGTCATTCCCCATTTGAAGCTCAAAGTTGCTTTAGGATTTTTCTTGTTTTTAATTTTTATCAAAGAATTCCTACTAATATAAATTTTTGTATATTATACAAAACCCTCTCATTATACATAAAATTCAGTTAAACAAAAAAAAAAAATTTGCTTGTTGCACCCGTTTCACAATGACGATATGGGTTCAAATGAACCCGGCTATATTTCAAACATTTTTTTAGTTCTACCAATTGTTAATTTAATTGGTTAAAATCATGTTTTAGATCAGTTATTTAAATTTGTTTGAACCCTCTGATTTATTATTTGTTCTCTTATTCACTTTTAAGTAGCTTTTTCTTGCTATTTTTTTTGTTATTCTATTACTTAATGAAAATCATAATTTTTTATTGTTTATATCCAATTCATTTATATATATTAAATAGAAATATTTTTTAATATATTAAATAGAAATATAATGTTGTTAACTTTTCTCCTCTTCATGTCTTGAACTTTCTCTCTCTCTCCAAAGCTCTCGACGCTCTCCTAATCTCCGGTAAATCTCGCCGCCGCCGCTGGTGTCCGACCTTGTCACCGGCGCCTAGCGGCCCCTCTCCTTTTTTTTCTTATCGCTCTTGTTTATATTGGCTTCATCCTTTATCATCAGCTGATTTCGGGATCTGTCGTCTCCCTCTTCTGATTTTCCGGTGGGAGCCTTTGTGGCGACATGCATGTCTTTCGTTCTATCTCGCTACCTTAATCCAGTTCCGATCATGTGCTTTCACTCGTTCCATCTTCTCTAAGCCTGGATTGGATTCTCAGTGCTATAAAAATAGAAAGCTCCTTGTCGTTGATGAAGCTTTCTGTTTGTTGTTGATTGGAAGTCGGCTTCGGCAGTCCTAGGATTACGCTCGACAAAGGGAGGCTTTTTGGAGGCCAGTTCTTCGTCAGAGTTTTCTTCCACGGCTTGGATGTGTCCATTGCTTTGCCGGTGATGTTGTGTGATGGCCGGTGATTCGAATCACTGGATTTGGGTTCGTCGGTTTCTGGGAAGACGGCGCTGGATCTGTTCAGGATTCTAGGGCAACTTTGCTGATGATGGGCTTCGTAATGGGCATGTTTTGGCATGTTTTGGATCAGGCTCATTTCACAAATAATTTCTTTTGTTGTGTTTTAATTTCTGTTTTAGTTTCTTATGTCATCTTATGGTTTGTATTAGCTTTAGGGATTCCCCATTTAGGGTCTATAATCTTTCCAAATTTCGCCCAATGCATCTTTTTCTGCTTGTTGGGGATTTAGGGGATAGATTAATGTTTCTTAGTTTAGTTTTTACTAAACTACGTTCTCCTTCGGGAGTTCTATGTTCTCCTTCGGGAGTTCTTCTTCGCTTTGGCGAATCTTATTACCTCTTGTTTGAGGTTATCTACCCTTTATGAGTTTTATTCTTCCTCCTGGTGGGATTATTTATATCTTGTAATGGATTTTATCTTCTAAACAAATATAAAACTATTTGATGACAAAAAAAAATAGAAATATTATAGTTTGTTATAGGTTAAATTAAAATACGGACAGAATTTGGGTTCACCCCCTTGGTGAACTCTCAAATTCACCTTATTTCTCTACACCAATCATATTACCACCTAGGATTAATTAAAAAAACATTAAAATTAATATAAACCCTAAACCTCAAAATATAAACCTCAAACCCTAAACACAAATATAAACCCTAACCCAAATATAAACCTTAACCCCCAAAATATAAACCCTAAACCGCAAAATATAAACTCTAACCCCAAAATATAAACCCTAAACCCCAAAATATAAACCCTCAATCCAAAATATAAACCCTAAACCCAAAATATAAACCCCTAATCCCAAAATATAAACCCCTAACCCAAAATTATAAACCCTAAACCCTAACCCCAAATATAAACCCTAAACCCCCAAAATATAAACCCTATACCCAAAATATAAACCCTAACCCCAAAATATAAACCCTAAA
>OVAV01000924.1:0-15254 GCA_900406375.1 Iberis amara | reverse complement strand
AACATTATATAACTATTAGTTTTTATTTTCAATAAAAAATAAAAAAAAATAAAAAGTAGAAAATGTAAACATGTATATGTATAATATAAGTGAATATACAAATTTCCTTATTCGAAATGAATACCATTAAATATATTAATTTAAAAAAGGAAACAAAAATTGCAATAAATGCATCAAAATAAACTTAAAAATAAACTAAAAATCTCAAAAAATTGTGGAGCCGCCACCTAGGACTAAAATGCTTCTCCTTTAATATATTGAAGATGTGGCTTAAACTAAAATAGTTACCTTGACAAAAAAAAACTAAAATAGTTACCGATATAGGTTTTTTAAAGGGTTAATTAGGTAGAAAGCCAATAATAGGTCCAATATTAAACATCTAACTATTTATATGTATAATTAGTTTTGAGTATTGCAAATGAGAAAACGACCCAATGGTAGTCAATTCTACATCTAATTGCATCAACCAGGGTTCGAACTCTGCTGCTCTCAGTTGAGAGAGAACTATCTAGACACTAGGCTATGGTGACAAAAAATAATTTAGTTTTGAGTATTAATATGCCATCATTATCTCCATTAAGCCCTTTCTCTCTCTCATTCTCTTTCTTTTTTATTTTATTTTTAAAAATTTTGTAAATTTATCCCTCTATTCTATTTTTGCAAATTAAAACATATAAATACAAAAACTAAAATTACACAATGTTGCTAAAAAACACATATTTTTTCTACATCTAACAAGATTAAATTTTTTCAAAATCGACTTATACTTTTTTTAAAATACTGAATATTGATTAGTAACATATAAACCCAAATGTAAAATATAATCCCCAAATGTAAAATATAAAACCTAAACACAAATATAAACCCAACACAAATATAAACTCTAACTCAAAATAAACCCTAACCCCCAAAATATAAACCCTAAACCCCAAAAATAAACCCTAAACCCCAAAATATAAACCCTAAACCCCAAATATAAACTCTAACCCCAAAATATAAACTCTAAATCCCAAAATATAAATCATAACCCAAAATATAAACCCTAAACCCCAAAATATAAACCCTAACCCCAAAATATAAATCCTAAGCCTAAAATATAAACTTAATCCCAAAATATAAACCCTAAACCCAAAATATAAACCCTAAACCCCAAAATATAAACCCTAAACCCCAAAATATAAATCATAAAACTCAAAATATAAACTCTAAACCCAAAATATAAACCTTAACCCTAAACCCTAAACCCTAAACACCAAACCCAAAATATTTAGTAATCCATTGCTATCATATTTAGTAATCCATTGGTGTGGTGAATAAAGCATAAGATCTCTTGGTAACAATGGTGGTTTAAAGATCTCATCTCCAAATTCATCAGCAAATTGAAAAATTCCACATTCTACCTCTACTTCTACTTCTACTTCATTCCATTCACAACTATAGTCATCATCATCATCATCATCATCTTCATCTTCATTTCCACCATACATATATTTTATTTATCTATGAATTCTGAAATTTATGATTTCATATTTTATTTTTTGAAGTACTTAGTTAACAATAATAAACACTTGTGGATGAAAGTAGAAAAAAAAAAAACAAAATGTGAGAAGCTATCATTAGGAATTAGAATAAATTGTATGCCATTAGTAAGGAAAAATTAGACCATATCTTATTCATATATTTATTCTTTTAACCTTTTTATTTTGGAGTAATCCGTATTAAAATTTGAATTTGTTATAATATATCATTAGAAATTAGTATAACTCTAAAAATGTAAGAAAAATGGAATAATGAACAAAATTAGTTCATTTAAGAAATAATTCTACTTTGAAAAATTAAATAGGATTGTTGAAGATTTACACTAAAATCCATTCGGAGAGGAGTCATACATTCCCTTAGTCATCATAAAACAAAAAATTCACAAGAATATGCTTCTAAACAAATTCACCACAAATTTCATCTGCCAAAAATATTATATTTTTTTCGTTTCATTATTGATCTTCCTCTAGTTTGTTTCATTCACAATCACTAAACTCAAAAAGCACCTTTGTACATTGATCACTTTTTGAAATTTATTATTGTAGATAAATCCATTCTTCTTCTTACTATCTCACATTTTGTTATACAATAAACATCTACCTTTGTTATTTTGTCATGTTAGTTTATTATGCACGATATCACTATTACATAAGTCAAATTTCTGTGAGAAAATATAAGGAGATGTCCTTTGACCAAATCTAAATATCATTATCTACTAACATGATGTGGACGTTTAAATAACATTTTCTAGATGAAACTTCCATTTTATCTTTGATAACACCATAATTAATTGAAATACAAAAGCTAAATCTAATCTAAAATAATAGTAAAAAACAATGAAATTCTATAAATACCATCAAAAATTAATTTATGAGAAAAAAATTATCACGTAATTCCAGTTATTTACCAACATAATAACCAAATTCTAAGAATTTAGATAAAAAAAACTTTTAGAAAATACATTTACCAAATGGATCTCTTATAGCATGTGAAAATAAATCAGATCAACATTCTATGTATTTTATATTGAATTATTCATTAAGTTGTATTTCAATTTAATATTAAGTTTTGTTACAATTTAAAAAAAAAAAAATTCTTGAATTCAATCAAAGTAATTTGGTGAAATTTATTTATTTTGTTCTACATTAAATGTATAGATATTCAAATGTATGAAATTATTGATGTTATTTTTCAAGTAGATATTAATATATCATGAATGCATACTTATTTTTAGACTTGCAATATGACAACAACATACATCGATAGTACATAAGCCATGATAATAATCATGATGTACAAAATTTGTGCATAGTCGATCTCTCCAATGTCACATGTAGATGTTCCTCTAAAGCATTGAATATCTTGTTGATCTATTTCATAACCTATGTATTAGTAAAAGTGATTATATTAATACAAATTCGTAGATTCACTCCCATTCCAGCATAAACATCACATGCATAGACAAAAAAAAAAGAGATCAATATTAAAATCGTTGGTTTTTTATTGCGAATCTCACTTAAAAAATAAAAATATTTAAGAGAGAGAGAGATTAAGTTTTGAGTTATTTTCTTAATCTAATAAAGTTGTTATTATTCTCTTAAACCTAAACTGCATAATTCGATTATATTGATTCAATAGAAAACCCCAGTGGATCCCAAGTGTTTTGTTTCAGCTCTTAGACATTCGTTTGTGCAATGGAGGTTACAGGTTTTTGCTCGTGCCATCACTAGTCACACGCATTCTAAAAACATGAGTAAAAATGTGTAATCGCACATTCATATGTAAAAATGTGTTATATCATCATATTTACACTACACTAATGTTTTCAAGTACGGATCATCAAAGTAGTATAACTAGTCGTTAAAAAAACTAGTTATAAAACCTGAATGAGTTGAAGTTTTTTAATGAAAAGATCTATGTCTTTCATTTCTTCTTCAGGAGCATAGCCCAAGCAAATGCGTAGCCACGCTACAGCCATTTCATACTCCTTCACATAGAAGTTCATCATCCCGATGTCTCTATAAAGCCTCCAGTTCCTAGGATCAAAACACAACAGTCTTTCACCAGCGACAATAGCCAACATGGCATCTATAGTGCCCACCAATGGCTTATAGGTAATACTCAAGTTGTTTGGTTGTTTAAGAAGACCAGTTAGTATTATATTGGATCTCGATGAAACTTGTCTCCAGTATATCCTCTAGAAACGAAAGAAATAGGTGTCAATGTATAATCTTTTAATTTGAACTTAGTTTATAAAATAGGACTTGCTTTTAATTTGACTAGAGAATGTCTCTGACAGTCTCAAAAACACTAAGTAGTTCTTCAGGAACCTCTTCTTTATGACATATCAACAAATCTTCCCCTGCTTCCCTACCTCTAGCTGCCACTATATACACACCAAGTCGCCGACAGATTTCCATGTACAGTACCCTTATCAAAAATGCTGAACAAGGAAATCAAATTAATGAGATAAAGTGTATACAAAAAGAATACAGAAATGTAAAGTGAATATTATGGCAATTAAGGCTTGATTCTCTTTAACAAAGTGGAAACTCATTTTTCAAATAAGCCTAAAGAGGAATCTTTCTTTTCACTTGTGCCACAATTGCTCTTTAGAACATGGTGGAAGTAAGAATACTTTGGGTCATATTCATTGAATGGCTACGTCAAGCCTCTCACATTGAAGAGTTCTACAAGAACTTGAATCCAGTTTGACTTATTGTCTCGTGAAATCAATCTGGCTTCTATTTCTTTCAATATTCCATCTACTTCATGTAACCATTCAGATATACTCTTATAGCAATAGATCCTTGGAACCATTTTCACTCGGATCTACTTCTTCGACAGTTTCTCGCTCTCTCCTAAGAGACTGCGCGTTCAACTCTTTGTGATATTCCAATCCTCCATAGCAATTGACAACATCACCTGGATTATGACATAAAAGGAAACTTCAACCTAATTATAGCAACTCGTTAAAGAGACATCAAGAGACAGAGAATTTTCATATTTACCTTTGCAATAGAAATATCTTCATCCATCAATTTGATATTGGTCTCTTGGTAAAAAAATTTTCGGGCTAACTCACTAACCTATAATTGTAGTAAATCAGTAAATCAGTAAATCAATTTATCTTATCGTCGATTCAAGAAAGTACCTCTTTGTAACGTTTCGCTTTTGGTGAGTTTTCATTAATCCGATTGTGAAAGAGAGGGTAAGAAGTCGTTCTTATCCGTGGAAAACGCTTCGTTTGATGATAATCAAACCTATATAAGCGTGAAGAATATCCCAATGACGAAGTAGCCATATTCATAGTTACAAGAAAATGACGAAGGTTTGAAGTTCATGGATACGTCAGGATAATCCGAAAATCAAGAAGTATAAAAGAAATTGCGAATTTACCCATTCCATTAGTAAGCACTGAGAGGAAGACGAAGATACAAATTCAATGGACGTATTGTTCGAGAAGGAAGATTCGAACTCTAGTGATAATTTGGTGAAGGGAGAGATGAAAATATCGGTTGGAGAGTAAAATGATTCAAGAAAACTAAAACGGCCTTTTTATATAAATATTTTTCCTCCTTTTTGTTGTGCTATTTTTTTCTCGACATTTTAAAAATAATAGAAAATATGATTTGTAACTAATTTTTTCGACATTTGTTGCTAATTTTTTTTTCGACATTTTTTTAATTATACTATTTTCATACATACTAGTTTCGTACAAAAATTATTATATTCATTAGGGAAAAATGATATGAAGAATTGTAACTATGATAAAAATGGGAAAATCGTATTTTTAACTTTCAAAATATAATTTCTAGTATTTTAAACTTCGACTCTTTTGCACTAACATTTTAAACTATAAACTTTTACAAAACAAATTCGAAAACTCCTTAAATTTTACGCGCGCCATGACGAGACATGATCACGTGGCATATTAATGACATGACGACATGGTCAGGCCCGGCCCAGTCCTGAGGCCAAGCGTGCCAAGCCTAAGCGTGTGGCCCCGTTTTTAATATAAAACATTGAAGGAGAAGCATCTTACAATTTTGCATAGGACTGAGTATTTTACCCAAAATTCGAAAATCAAACCGGAAACAAAATAAAAAAATTGAAACTAAAACCAAACCGTACTCTAAATAACCCAAACCGTATTCAGAATTTATTAGTTTGGATACTTGAACCGGATCAACTGAAACCCGAACAGATATCCGAAACACTTTTAATAATGAGTCTTCTCAAGCTCCTACCATGATTAGTGAGTGATGAGAGGTTGAAGTAGACCAGACCATTGCATTCTTCAACGTGCAAATGTTGTATGCACTTATGAAAGACGCCAAACTCGAAGAGAGTTTCTAAGGTCGTCAGTGAGAGAACAATGATAACGAGTGTTGTTATGTTTTCCATGGATTTTAAGTCGGCAAATTTGAGTTCTTCTACATCATCTTCTTTGCAGCTCTACAGTTCCCAACCTGCATAACTGTAGTACAAGTTCAGAACCTCGAGTTTTCTAAGCCAACGTATGGCATCTCGTGGGATCGTCTGGAGAAACTGAGTTCTTTGTAAATCCAAATGCTTCAACTTTTAAGATATTCAAGCTCTTGAGGTAATTCACTTATCTTTGTTCCTGAAATAGCCAAATGATATAACTCCACCAAATGCTTAATAGACAATGGAATCTTAGTGATATTTGTAAAGGAAAAATCAAGAACACCTTTTCTTTGCCTCCATGAATAGAAACTTAAGATCGATGGGAAAATTAGCAAAAGAAAGGAACAATTTAGAGGATAGGAACCAGAAAACATAAATAGAAACAAGGTTTCCCAAAACGATCTTGGACCCTTTTATTGTATGCACCGTCTAGAGAAATCCCAAAATGTTTCTCCTCCTTTAACTTGCCTAAGTCTACAGACTAAAATTAGTGTAGCTAATAGAAACCAGGATGGTCCAAGATAGAAAACCTAGACATGAAACTTGAATTCATATCTCCACAATAATCCAAGCTAACAAATAGACAAAAAAATATTAGGGAAATGAAGTACTAACCAGCAGACCAGTTTTATCATTCTTGAATGGAAACCCCTCATTAATCCTAGTATGCAAAGACATAATAACTTTCGGCACAATTCCCCTGACATTCTCGAGTAACTAAAATTGATAATAAACAATAAAGAACACATTACACTATTAAACAAGTGTTTGAAAAATTTCAACAGGAAAAGCATCAACTAAATGGGATATGGGTCTAGAAGGGATATGAGTCTATGCACATATTCATGAAGCTCAAACTCTCACAATTCACTAAGTTTGAAGACCTTAATCAAGAGCCATTAAGATTTTCTGATGACAAATATCAAATGCTATTATAGAGATACTTATACAGTAAAACAAATATAACTGACCATGAATAGCCGACATGACAAAATATAACATAATTGTACGTACGATGTGCTTGATATGAGAAGCCTGAGGATCTTGAACAGTTAAATCAACAATCTACCATGATCATCACGGTGAATCAAATGTAATCATGAATATATTGATGTTATTTTTCAAGTAGATATTAATATATCATGAATGCATACTTATTTTTAGACTTGCAATATGACAACAACATACATCGACAATACATAAGCCATAATAATAATCATGATGTACAAAATTTATGCATAGTCGATCTCTCCAATGTCACACGTAGATGTTACTCTAAAGCATTGAATATCTTGTTGATCTATTTCATAACTTTGTATTAGTAAAAGTGATTATATTAATATAAAGTCGTAGATTCACTTCCATTCCAGTATAAACATCACATGCATAGACAAAAAAAAAAGATCAATATTAAAATCGTCGGTTTCTGATTGTGAATCTCACTTAAAAAATAAAGATATTTGATATTTACCTTACTTTTTTTTAATCGATGAGAAGTATCCTCTCGATTTGTTAGTAAAACAAATTTTACAGATCGAAGAACTACTATCATCTCAAAATCGTCATTTTTCTTCTCAAAATGAGGAGAGGAGAACCCGAAAAGTTTTTTCTAACTTTTAATTTCTTAAAATTTTTGTCGGTTGGAGACCCATGTCAAAATATCTTCGTCTAGGTTTCAAAATGTTGGGTCAATTGGACTTCGACATAATTATTTAGATTATTAAAAGGGGCTCGAATGAGGTCATATTTAAACCCAAATTTATTTGCAAAGTATAATTTGTGCAACTAACTACATTACAATTTTTAATTTATTGATAACAAATCTATACTATTAAATAATAAATATATAATAAAATGAAATCAAAATAAATCTATTAATTAAAAACAACAATGAAAATAAAACACATTATATACTAATATTATCAATACAATTGTAATTAAATAAAATAAAAATAAAAATACGGTTTATTATTTAAAAATTTCAATTATTAAAGTAACAAATAAAACATCTAATTACATTTTATATATCTAAAATACAAGTACAAATAAAAATAAAACTTTAAATACTACAACTTATAATATTATAGATTCTAATATACAATACACATTACATGTAATATAACACAAATATTTATCTGATACCTTAATAACATTTTAAAATTATATTAAAAAGTTACAATTTTTAATAAAAGCACTAAATATTAAAATAAAGAAGTTTTAAATATAACAATTATAATATAAGCATAGTTAATTGATTATAAATATAATTTTAAATTTTATTCAAATCATATATATGAAAGTTGTTGTCCCTCTCTAGAATTTGGACACGTCAACACTTTAGAAGATAACACATGTCTTTAGTAATCCATTGGTGTGGTGAACAAAGCATAAGATCTCTTTGTAACAATGGTGGTTTAAAGATCTCATCTCCAAATTCATCATCAAATTGAAAAATTCCACATTCTAACTCTGCTTCTACTTCACTCCATTCACAACTATCATCATCATCATCATCATCATCATCATCATCATCATCATCATCATCATCATCATCATCATCATCATCATCATCATCATCATCATCATCATCATCTTCATTTCCACACATACATATATTTTATTTATCTATGAATTTTGAAATTTATAATTTCATATTTTATTTTTAAAAATATTTAGTTAACAATAATAAATACTTGTGGATGAGAGTAGAAAAAAAATAAAATGTGAGAAGCTATCATTAGGAATTAGAATAAACCGCATGCCATTAGTAAAAAAAAAATTAGACCATATCTTAATCACATATTTATTCTTTTAACGTTTTTATTTTGGAGTAATCCGTATTAAAATTTGAATTTTTTCTAATATATCATTAGAAATTAGAATAACTCTAAAAATATAAGAAAAATAGAATAATGAACAAAATTAGTTCATTTAAGAAATAATTCTACTTTAAATAAATTAAGTAGGATTGTTGAAGATTTACACTAAAAACCATTTTGAGAGGAGTCAGACATTCCCTTAGTCATCATAAAACAAACAATTCACAAGAATATGCTTCTAAACAAATTCACCACAAATTTCATCTGCTAAATATATTATATTTTTTCGTTTCATCATTGATCTTCCTCTGATTTGTTTCATTCACAATCACTAAACTCAAAAAGCATCTTTGTACATTGATCACTTTTTGAAATTTATTATTGTAGATAAATTCATTCTTCTTCTTACTGTCTCACATTTTGTTGTACAATAAACTTCTATCTTTGTTATTTTGTCATGTTAGTCTACTGCCTAATTTCTTTTTTGTTTTTTTTTTATTCTTATGTCACAATTTCGGCAAATTCCAATACATAAGTATTTTTATAATGCAAGATATCACTATTACATAAGTCAAATTTCTGTGAGAAAATGTAAGGAGATGTCCTCTGACCAAATCTAAATATCATTATCTACTAATATGATGTGGACGTTTAAATAGCACTTTCTAGATGAAACGTACATCTTTATCGTTGATAACACCATAATTAATTGAAATACAAAAGCTAAATCTAATCCAAAACAATACTAAAAACAATGAAATTCTATAAATACCATCAAAAAAATTAATTCATGAGAAAATTTTTTATCACATACTTCCAGTTATTTACCAACATAAAAACTGAATTCTAAGAATTTAGATAAAAATATTTTTAGAAAATACATTTACCAAATGGATCGCTTATAGCACGTGAAAATAAATCAGATCATCATTCTATGTATTTTATATTAAATTATTCATTAAGTTGTATTTCAATATAAACCTTAAATCTAAAATATAAACCCTAAACCCCAAAATATAAACCCTAAAACTCAAAATATAAACCCTAAACCCAATATATAAACCTTAAACCTTAAACCCTACACACTAAACCCAAAATATAAACTCTAAACCCCAAACATAAACCCTAAACCCCAAAATATACTAACTACCAAAAATAATAGTCTGACTACCCATAACGTAGGTGGACAAAAGAAAGCTATCACATGTGTATATTGTTCATCAAGTAAGAGTAAAACAGAATATATGTTATATTGTCTTGGGAGAAAGAGTGAAAAGCTATGGATAAGTGATATATTCCTAATTTTAGGTTGTCTTTTGGTTATTCACTACAATTACTCTTTTTAATATGAAATTACCAGACATAAAAGATAAGATCTATAGACAGCTTCTCGTGCGTAGAGACAAAAGTCTATCTAAATTTTCTTTTGGGTGTAATGATATTTATGAGCATCCAAGAGTTGCAGTATATATTTATATCCAATAACTAATTATATGTAGACGGCTAATAAATCATAATTAATACTTGGCATCGAATGAGATCACAGAAGAAAGTAAAATATTTCAATACTTTACTCTCTGAGAATGCAATATCAGTTTATACTGTAAAAATAAAATATTTGAGTGTATCAAACAACATTTTTTGTATCACATGTCAAAATCAAAATTAATCTCAAACATACAATGCCGTGACTTGTATCTATTATGTTTATGGTGATGAAAAAATAATTCACCCATTAAAAGTTGAGATTTTAATAACTTATTTTAAGAAATTCACTCTGTATGAGGTCTCCATCACTTTGAGTACAAGATCACTATTCTTTCAACATATGCCTACACTGTGAATTTTAAGTAATTCATAATTTATGTGCACCAAACTATAATATTTAAACCTTCTTTCTTTGTTTAATGTTTGATGAAAGTTATCATGATGGTGTTGTTATGAGTAGGACAACACCTTTTTTAAACTTTGAAAATTTCCATGCAAAACCGTATCTAGCCTTAATTTTTTCACTAATTAAATGAAGAACATCTATTATCGTGTACATAGATGGTTGAATGTTTGTTTAGTCTTAATTATGCATTGGTATAGTCTTTTTTTTGTAAACTAAGAAAAATTAGGGGTCAAAATTTTAATCTCTCCATAGATAGTGATACCGTCGAATAATCCACTCACAAGATTTTTTTAAGAGAAAATTGGTGATATGGATACTAAAAAGTTTTCAAATTTGCTAAATGTGTACTTTTTTAATTATTGTTTATTGGGTACTTTAGTGTTTGAAAATTACTGTTTTAACATTTTCATCAGTTTTCTTTAATTCTATTTTTAAATCAAATTAAATCTAAACTTTTAACCTAAATTTAATTCAAAAACTAACTTTTATCTAGGTATTCTCTAATTTTATGTTGCAGCCGCAACTCTTTTTCTTCTCACGATATTAAAATTTCTTCTCCTTTCTCATCCCTCTTCCAGCGTCACCACTTTTCCTCATCGTCGGTTTTTGGAGACTCCACCAGTGAAACCACAGACGTCACCACCGGCGTTTCAACCATCTCTGGAGCTAAACTAACATTGTTTCTCATTTACGGTGGCGTAGTTTATTTTTGTTCTTCCTCTTGTTATTGATTTACTATGTGTGTGATTTCGATTTGGTATTTCGTTCGTATATGATTGGATTTTAGTTTAATGGATGTTCAAAGTTTTGTACCAATTTTTAGTGATTTTAGGAATTTTAGGATTTTAGGGATTTTAATTTGTAGGGATTTTATGTGTTATTTGGAGGGGTTTTATGCCTCTCTTACACTACAATCAATTCTCAGATTTTTTTAATCTATTGCTTCTTCATTCTCGATTTACTTACTAAGAAAGGAATTGTTTCTTATTTACGTTTAGATTAATGTTTATCTTATATTTGAAATATTTTCTCATTTGTTGATTTATTGGTTTGTTTGCAATTTTTTGTAAAATTATTTTTTTTATCAAAGGATAGATCGTAATGGTGTTTGGGGATTTTTAGTAAAATTGTTTTTTTTATCAAAGGATAGATCGTAATGGTGTTTGGGGGTACAATGTCAACTTTAGAAAAAATCTAACTCATTGTGTCTGTTATTAAACGTGTTCTTTGATTTTCCAATTGCAATAATGTAATGTTTTAAGTATGAGTTTCATGGTTGTGTTTTTTTATACAGGAAATAGACAATAATGCAAGAGTTGGCAATGCTAATTTGCCATCAATAATATTGGAATGTCATAAATACCATCCAATGGAACTATGCACGTTTACATGAAGATTAAATGTCTTTCAAGAATTACACGGTATCTGCCTCCAACTGAAATGGAGAAAATGTGCAACAATGTTTATAATTTGGTTTAACTGTTTATGTTTTGGTTCAAGTTTCTTTATTGTGTTTCTAAACTTTTTAATGTTCTATTTGATGTATACTGAAAACTCATACGCTAAGTGAATAACATGTGTAACTGTAAACGGTGAAAGCGAATTGTGAATCATATGCGTTAACTGTGAAAATGATATGTGAATCATGCATATTAACTGTGGATCATGCATGTAAATTGTGAACGTTGAAAGTGAATTATGAATCATTCATGTGACCTATAAATCATGACGTTAATTGTAAACTATTGTGAACTATGAATGATGTACTTGAACTGTGAATCATACACATAAACTGTGAATCATACACATGACTTACGAATTATATACTTGAATCATACTTATGACTTGTGAATTATGTATGTATTGCGTGAAACAAAAAAAACTGCAGAGAATGAGAATTTATAGTAAACATAATTATCTTAACAATCAAGTTATAATTTAGGAAGTATATTTAAATAAAATTTTCCTTTTTCTAATTATTCCTTAAGGTATTAAATAATGTTTTAAAATTAAAGAATAATCTAATTAATGTGCTAAAATTCGTAGGGGCATTTTAGGCAAAAAATATAGTTAAAGTCAACTAACCATCAAAAGTACCTATTTTCTAAATAAAAACCGTAAAGTACCCAATTCTCCAATTATAAAACATGAAGTACCTTATTTGCTAAAAAAAACTCATTTTTTAATGGGTCTAATGCGTGACATAATCGTCGACTACCAAGAAAAATGATTTTACAAATACGCACTCAAAGAGAATCGATCACTAACTTGGACCAACATGGCGATTTCTCCTAAATGTGGTAAACTAAAACCACCTAGTTACATTACAATGCTTTTGTATAGTTAAGCATGTCATTCTTTGGGATTATCAACTTCTTTTTTTATTATCATGAATAATTCAAACAAACACAAACACGGCTAATTTCACGGATATAATAACTTATAAACACATGCATATCATATTAAATATTTTAAATAAATCTAAAATATATGAAATCGTATGTAATATTCCAAATGCCTAACAAAAACTAAATTAAAATCTCTGTTAATTGATACTATAAAATCTAAGTTGTCATCACTTCGCTTAACAAAATTAAGAGATATATGTTTTATAATAATTCATCTACTATAACTCTGATTATTATCATATTTGAAAAAATATTTTTGTTCCCATCTAATCGAAAATGATTGTTCAAATTACAAAGGAAAACAAGAAAATGATAAGCACAAGAAAAAACAATGGTCTGCTTTGAAACTGGTTCACGAATGAACATGTCGAAGTTAGTTGACGATTAATTGAAAGCCAATTAATAATTGTTGAAGGTCTTAAGAACGTTGTCAAAAGAAATTCTCACACGAAATGGATGATATTATATGGAGATGAACAAATATGGCTTTGATTTGCAAAAAAATGTTCCGAAATTATTGAACTGACGGACAAACTAATACTGATGAGTACGATATAATCAAGATGACCAACAGAATATTCTAAAACCAAAACCATAAGAACAAAAAACTAATGGAAAAAATTTGAGCCAAAAGAATCATCTATGATCTAACACTATAGAAATAAAGAGGAAAAACCACACCAAACTCCTAAGCTATACACAAAATAAAGCCAATAACAGAATCCACAACCAAACCTAACGGAAAGCTACGAACCAACATCAACAAAAGAAACCAAGGAACCTTACTTTTTTTTGTCAACAACCAAGGAACCTTACTAAACTTCCATTATACTTTGTCCAATATTGTAACATTTAACAATTTTTTACTATACTTTTTGGGAAAAATGCAAAAAAAAAAAAAAAAACTTCAACTTTCAAATTAAAGCTATTAAAAACTTTTTAATGAGCCATTTTAGTCACATACTTTTTATCTTGTGCCATTTTAATCTTAGATTATTGTTGACGAAGCCAAATTAGATCTCTTATTAGTCAATGGTTAATTATATTTAACGTCGTTAAACTCATCGTAAATGCACTCATCGAAACTGAAAACCTCCATGATGTTGTTGCATTCTTCGGTAGAATTCACTGGAAATCCTCTAAAGAATTCCAGAATCATGCATGAGGGAATCGAGATAAGGTTTGTGAGTCCTGATAATATGAGTGAATATTGGGAATATGAATCGCTGAAAAGGGCAAAATCATCGCTGGGAAAGGCTTTGGTTCGTAGTGCTTTTGCTGAGGGAGTCGAGTTTCAAGCAACGATTCCTCCATTTTGCGTAAGAGAATCCAAAAGTAGATGGATTCAAGATTTTGTACCATTATTAGGTAGAAAATAAGATTGAAAATAAGGAAAAGAAATAGCTTATTAAAGCTCTATTGTGCTAGAGAAAAGAGAAATGATTAAAGATTTAGATTGTCACCAAGATCAAAATAATTCTTAGATTTAATAGGAAATGATGAAGAGGAGAGTTGCATAAACTAGCTACTCCCAAAGTTACGTTCAAGAACCCTAAACATTAATATATATATATATATATATATATATACTAACGTAACTTGCTTGAAAACCCTAATTACATGGGTCAAATAGATTTGCACAAAACATTAAAATGGGCTTCTTGTGGTTGGTCTAATATTTTGGTCTTATCAAATCCAACATGTGGTGAATATTGATGATCTATGTGTGAAAATTTGTTGAATTAGTTAAAGTTTGGGTTTTTGTTTGTTAAAGTTTGGGTTATTGATGTTGCTCTGTCGGTATCGATAATTTTAAATCACACAGTCTGTTGCTTTTTGTTTGTTCATCTGCAGAGATAATAATTAATTTACAAGAAAGAAAAAAATTAAGTGGCAATAGTGAGAAAAATAAGAATTAGGGGAATGGAGTCAAGGGAATGCTAGATGAATCTATGAGCAAAGGGGAGAGACGAACACCATTGACACCATCTCGTTGAGGGAGAACTCTCTTGTCAATTTTGGAGAGGTAAGACATCTTCCTCGACAAAAGGAAAGATCGACGAGGTTTCTTTAGATCATTGGTACAATAAACAAATATTTTAAATATAAATTTAACAACGTTAAATAGTGTAGGGACCGTAAAACCGGATTGAGTTAAAACCG
>OVAV01000922.1:0-15263 GCA_900406375.1 Iberis amara | reverse complement strand
GGTCTCAGATAGAGCTACAAACCTCAAGAACTTGATGAAAACCATTGGTATTTATCTACATGACGATAGTGAGATATGAAATTATCCCCAAACTCATAACCGAAGCTTCAATATCTATAGCAAGACCTGACTAAAGTCAATCATATTCATTAATATATGATATACATAACTGGAACTTGTGATGGATAATACTATGCCAAAGCTTGTTAGATTACTATTATAAAGCTTTTCAAAACATCATCGAACACAAATAAAGTTTAGTGTACTTTTTTTGTTGAGTAAGTTTACTAAGATACTACACAAGTGAGTCAAACAGTTTACCAAAAATAAAGTATCAAAATCAATACATAATAAGAAGATCAACATCTTTATAACAACTTTGTTATTATGATACGGAAAATTGGTCGAGTTCATGTATATCTAGGACAGAGAGTTTTAAAAGTTCACACCAATATAATTGGTATATTCCATATTTGCAATATATTGACATATTAATGAAGAGATCAAATATCCATGTACTATATTTGACTGGCCATGTGGCCCATGTCGGACATATATACGTTTGGGGTGAGCTCCATTATACGCTCGATTATATTTCTACCGAACTAGACCTTTTTGTCAATTTATTTTACACATAAATTATCGGAGGATAGAGAGAGTAAATCCTAACCGAATGAGCTAAATAATCAGCCTAACTGTTAAAATTTCTTGGAATATGATAAAAAGAGGTAACATATATCACCAACGATGAGTTGGTCTAGTGGTTAAGCTTCTAGATTCTAAAAACTTAAAAATCTAAGATGTCACGGGTTCAATTCACGTTGGAAGAGGTCTGGTCTCCAAAGAAAAGTTATATACCATGGTTTGGGCCTCGCTGAGAAGATGTACGTGTTTCGGCCAATAACTCTTTGGTCATAAAATAAGAATACCATGTAAATTGGTTAGTGAACATAACTGAACTTAGACCTTACGTTAGAAGATATGGAACATAACTAAACTTTAACTGTGATGCTAAACTTGAACACTCATAAGCGGTAGTATATGAATGTTATTAAGTTAAAAGTGGTGGATGGATAATCTTAAAGTTTAAGGACCAATTCTTATTTAAAACTTTTCAATTAAGGTTGGCCAATAATTTGAAATTAATGATATAAAAGATAATGATTGTACCAAAAAAACAAAACTTAAAATGCTTTTGTGGAGAATTCTCTCTAAGCCAGGGTCGGTCCATATTGACAATTTGACCTAATCCAAATCCACAAGTTTGTGCTCTTGTGATAACATAAT
The DNA here is from genome assembly GCA_900406375.1 of Iberis amara. Lineage (NCBI taxonomy): Eukaryota > Viridiplantae > Streptophyta > Magnoliopsida > Brassicales > Brassicaceae > Iberis > Iberis amara. The sequence continues at coordinate 13,976 of OVAV01000922.1, read as the reverse complement.
AAAAAATTGTGCTTTTCCAGTGATAGAAAAAATGGACCATAAACCTTGGTTTATTTGGCATATGCCCTAGGTCGACCTATCAGAGGTATTGGCGATAGCTAACTGTCTTCATATCCATGGTATACGAACTGATTCACAGTGCAAACTTTATTATGTAGTGTATCAAACGGTAAATCATTTGTTATATGAATACGTATTTGCGACAAAAATTTGGCACTTTGTAGCAATTCCACACTCAAGGATTCACAAACTTACTTTTACCCAAAACTGTAGATACTGATTTGGATAATGAACAATGTTAGTATCAACGAAAAATTAAGGGCATCATTTCCTTAGATTTTGTGGGAAGTCTGAAAAAAATAAAAATACAGTGGTTATCGAAGAAAAACAAAATGATATTTCAGTGATGATTTCACTAGTTCAGGAAGAGGCGGAGCATTGGAACAAGCTCTATGTAGAATATCAATTAGAACAAAGGTAAGCATATGCTTCAGTCTAGAGAGAAAAGAAAAGAAATTGGACGCAACCATTTTTGGCGGTTTTAAAATGCAATGTTCACATATCATGGTCCGATAGAGATTTTTAAGTTGGTGGGGAATGAATAGTCAAGAACTATTCCGGTGAAGTTTCCTTCCTTACTAGGGATGCTCTGCTACCAGCCTCTAACAAGTTGAAGGTAAAACTTCATTACACTCTATGGATATTTACAAGCATATATGACCTAAGTTAGTTAAGATTAAAACATGTCATGTTTCGAAATATTTTGGCAATGACTTTAGATATGGAGTTGGCTTTGAGAATAGTTGAGAAGAAAGAATACAAGGTAAAAGAGGTGGTTACACTAGAGATTTTTTTGTAGTAAATGTTTATACTTTGGTCAGTTTAATCAGGGTCGGTCCTGAGGCCAAGCAAAGCAAACACGAGCTTGCGGTCCATTTTATATTTTTAAAATTTTACATTAAGAACCGGTCCATTTTCAAAAATTTTCATTTTATATTGTGACATTTAAAATCTTAAGACCGACTCTATTATTAATTATTTTAACTACGCTATTAAAGTCCGACTAAACTTCTATAGCTCTAAAAATATATCTTTATTAGGTGCAAATTTTCTAGCTTATCGTCGGTCTCTCTCGACTCCCATGGAGGGTTTATTCGAAGGGTTTTTGACATAGATAAACAAACAATCGAATGAAGAGATCGATTGCGATCTCCATTGCATCGAAAACTAAACGATTTCTCAATCTTCTTCTTCTCGGGATAGTTAATCCTGTAAGTGCTCCTCTCTTTCGCCATCGTTGTTACTGGGTACGAAGTTTTTCTTGTTCCAGTGATTACCGAAAGAGATTGAGTAAAATTAGCTTAGAAGATGCAATAGAATTGTTCTTTCGTATGATTCAATCTCGTCCTCTACCTTCCATTGTCGATTTCAGTAAATTGTTGAGTAAAATCGCTAAAATGAAGAATTACGATATCGTGATCTCTCTTTTCCATGAAATGGAAGTTTTTGGAATCGAACATGATCTTTATACTTACAATATTGTGATTAATTCTTTGTGTCGATGTTCTCGATACACTCTTGCTTTATCTGTTATTGGGAAGATGATGAAGCTTGGTTACGAACCTGATGTTGTCACTCTTAGCTCTTTGATAAATGGATTTTGTCAAGAGAATAGAGTTCTTGATGCTATTTCTTTAGTTTCTCAAATGGAAGATATGGGATGTAAACCTGATGTTGTAATCTACAATTCGATCATCGATTGTTTCTGCAGAAGTAAACTAGTGAACGATGCTTTAGATCTGTTCGATCGAATGGGAAGAGATGGAGTTCAAGCAGATGCTATTACTTACAATTCTCTTATAACCGGTCTTTGTTGCTCTAGTAGATTAACTGATGCGGTTATGCTTCTTAGAGATATGATAATGAGGAACATTGTCCCTAATGTAATCACGTTCACCGCATTGATTGATGGATTTGTGAAAGACGGGAAGTTCTCAGAAGCTAAAAAGNGTTGTACGAGGAGATGATTCAAAGGTCTATAGATCCTGATGTTTTCACTTACAACTCAATGATCGATGGGCTTTGCATGCACGGTCATCTAATTGAAGCCAAACAAATGCTTGATTTGATGGTATCAAAGGGTTGCTTTCCGGATATAGTGACTTATAATACTCTCATAAACGGATTTTGCAAGTCTAAAAGAGTAGATGAAGTGATGAAACTCTTTAATGAGATGTCTCGAAGAAGATTAGTTGGTGATATTGTCACTTACAACACTATTATCCAATGCTATTTTCAATTAGGCAAACCAGATACAGCTCAAGAGACTTTCAAACTCATAGATTCTCATGGTTTGTCTCCTAATCTTAGGACATATAGTATTTTGTTATATGGACTTTTTATAAACAGGAAGATAGAGAAAGCATTGGTGGTATTTGATAATATGCAGAAAAGTGAAATGGATCTTGATATTACTATATATAATATCATGATTCATGGAATGTGTAAAGCTGGTTATGTAGAAGATGCCTGGGAGTTATTTTGTAGCCTTGATTGTAAAAGAGTTAAGCCTGATTTTGTATCATACACTACAATGATCTCAGCTTTTTGTAGGAAACACTTATGGCAAGAAGCAGATGAATTGTATAGAAAAATGCAAGAAGAAGCAGATGGTTTCAGAACTTAGCTCTCCATGAATACCACTTGAGTTTTAACTGAAACAAGAGTGGAGGAACACCAAGAACTCCTCTTTGAATCCTTGGATCAAACACATCGAATTGTACTTTACTTAACGAATCGAGAAGTACTTGTACCGGCACAGAATGAAGCAGAACTGGCTTAGCTTCCGTGGGAACTTTTCCTGCAAGTTTGCGGGCTTTTAGTAGATGTGCATTAGCAACAGATGCAATCTCAAACACTACATTGCATAGTCCTTCTCTTGAATCCGTATCCAGAAGGATCTCTAAGCGTCCACCTTGTTTCACAAGCAACCCGTGCTTCTGAGCGAGTTTTACAGGGATGTAACTTTGATGACGGTTTCTAGTACAATGATATGGTAATGATTTCAGTAGCAAGACAAGACCACTGGCTTTACCAATGTGTGAAGCTGCATGATCCGCTGATGTTGAACTAACTCCACCTGCTTGAAGTGTATTGTACAGAAGTGTAGAAACCGTGTCTTCTGCGTATTTCTCAAGCTCTTCGATACTCTCTGGCATATCGTCCACTTCACGTTGAGCATCTCGGATTCTAGCTTCAACAGATCGTTTTAGCCAAGGTTTATTAATGTTATGCTCTGATATTGCCCAAGACAAAGCTTGTGCAGCTGGATGGTTTATGGATTTCTTGTTGTAAATTTTGTCAATTGCTTCTTGCCACCAGAGTAATCGCATCAAACCGATTTTGGGATCAGATGCAACATCCATAGCTCTTGCGGTTTCTACATTGAATGCTCTGAGTGCAAATGCGGCTTTACGCATCTCAGGTGGGAGTTCAAGGAGACATAGGTAGTGATGGTAGTCATAGTTTCTTACTTGTTGTACACAATATGACAATGCTGAACGTAACTTATTCGAGCCGCCTCCATTCATCTGCTTAAGCTTCAAGTTTGCTTCTTTCTCTTCTCCTGTATCTGTATAAACCGAAAAGAAGATCTGTTAATAAGAATGATATCGAAATTTTCTAATTTGCAAACGAAATTCTCAAAAAATGAATCAATCCTACAATAATCACGATCTCAAATGAAAAAAAATGTCAGAAAGTTACACATACAGAGATTTGGTGAACTTATAAACTCATTCAGGAATTAACACAAACAGTTGGTGTGCAAGGATTGGTTATTAACAGTCAAAATACAAACATGAAATGCTTGAAAGATAATCATAAACCCAAGAAACAAACATGAATAGAAAATGTGATACAATAATTTACAGGAACTTTCCAGCTTTGTAATGTGAAATCTCTAGAAATGTGGCCGGGTATTAACGAAATGAGAAAAAAAAAACCTTACCCAAAATTCAGGAACTCTGAGATTTACACCCAAAGCAGAAGATGATTCGGAATTGAATCTACGATCCAAACTTCAGATAATCGATCTTTCGACCTGAAAATACAAATCGAACTCTAAACAATCGAGCCGGAGAAGAAAAGGTTTTGGTCTATGTAGCAAGCGCAAACGACATCGTATATGAAGCACTGTTATTAATAAGCGTGTCGAGGATAGTGTTAACCCTAACAAACAGTATATATAAGGGACAATAGTATACTCGTATCCAAACATTCGCGTGTTAAACTCAAAACCCTTTTTAATCCTTCAAGGTATCTTCGAGAAGAACAAACGAAAAAGCTTAATCTCAGATTCAGCCATGGCCGACGAAGCTAAAGCTAAAGGAAACGCAGCCTTCTCCTCCGGTGACTTCATCGCCGCTGTTAATCACTTCACCGATGCAATCAATCTAGCTCCTACCAATCACGTACTCTTCTCAAACCGTTCCGCTGCTCACGCTTCGCTTAATCACTATGAAGAAGCTCTTTCAGACGCGAAGAAGACCGTTGACCTTAAACCAGATTGGGCTAAAGGATATAGCCGTCTCGGTGCTGCTTACTTAGGTTTGAATCAGCTTGAAGAAGCTATCGAGGCGTATACGAAGGGGCTTGAGATCGATCCAAGCAATGAAGCTTTGAAATCAGGTTTAGCTGATGCCCAGAAAGCTTCTTCGTCTAGGTCACGCTCTGCGCCGAATCCGTTTGGTGATGCTTTTCAAGGACCTGAGATGTGGGCGAAATTGACGGCTGATCCTTCAACGCGAGGGTTTTTGAAACAGCCTGATTTCGTTAATATGATGCAGGAGATTCAGAAAAACCCTAGCAATCTCAATCTTTATTTGAAAGACCAGAGAGTTATGAAAGCTCTTGGAGTTTTGTTGAATGTTCAGTTCAGGACACAGGCACCAGGAGATGATGTTGAGATTCCAGAGGACGAGATGGCTGTGCCTTCGAGGAAGGAGCCTGAGGTAGAGAAGAAACGAGAACCGGAGCCTGAACCTGAGCCTGAGTTAGGAGAAGAAAAGGAGAAGAAGGAGAGGAAGCAGAAAGCTCTGAAGGAGAAAGAAATGGGGAATTCTGCTTACAAGAAGAAAGACTTCGAAACTGCAATTCAACATTACTCAACAGCTATAGAGATTGATGATGAAGATATCTCTTACATCACAAATCGTGCTGCTGTTCATTTGGAAATGGGAAAGGTGTAAAAATTCTCTCTTTACTTAAATTCTTGGCATTAGTTTAGAGTGATTTGCTTGGCACTAGGTAATGAATCTTAATATCAATGTGTTTGTTTGATTCAGTATGATGAGTGCATCAAGGATTGTGATAAGGCAGTTGAAAGAGGTAGAGAGCTTAGGTCAGATTACAAGATGGTTGCTAAAGCTTTGACTAGGAAAGGAACTGCTCTTGCTAAGATGGCTAAAAGCTCTAAAGACTATGAACCGGTGATTGAAACTTACCAGAAAGCTCTTACAGAGCATCGGAACCCGGACACATTGAAAAGACTGAATGAGGCAGAGAGAGCTAAGAAAGAGTTGGAGCAACAAGAGTACTTTGATCCTAACATTGGCGATGAGGAGCGTGAGAAAGGTAATCAATTTTTCAAGGAGCAGAAGTATCCTGAAGCTGTGAGACATTACACTGAAGCAATCAAAAGGAATCCAAAAGACCCGAGAGTAAGGCCAAGTCATCATCATATGAGCTTCAGTGATGTCCACAAAAGTTACCCTATTTGAATAACTTGTTTGCTTCTTTAATATTCACATAGGCTTATAGCAACCGAGCTGCATGTTACACGAAGCTAGGGGCAATGCCTGAAGGATTGAAGGATGCAGAGAAATGTATCGAGCTCGATCCAACATTTTCTAAAGGATACAGCAGAAAAGGTGCAGTCCAATTCTTTATGAAGGAGTATGATAATGCAATGGAAACATACCAGGAGGGTCTCAAACATGACCCTAATAATCAAGAACTTCTCGACGGTGTTAGAAGGTATAATATAATATATGTATAGATTTAAAAATCACAGTGAGATTACTCCAATGTGCCTCGTTAACATACTCTGACCTCTATACTGCAGATGTGTACAACAGATCAACAAGGCAAACCGAGGGGACCTTACTCCCGAGGAATTGAAAGAAAGACAGGCGAAGGGAATGCAAGACCCGGAGATCCAGAACATTCTCACAGATCCTGTAATGAGACAGGTAACAAAACAAACTTGAAACTGTCTACATTTTGCCAAAGTTTATAATCAAACTGGCTTTTACATCTTTTCAAATTCGTGTAAACCAATCTTGAGTTATCTCCATGTCTTCTTTGAATAGGTACTGTCTGATCTTCAAGAGAATCCAGCAGCAGCACAACAACACATGAAGAACCCAATGGTAATGAACAAAATCCAAAAGCTTATTAGCTCAGGAATTGTCCAGATGAAGTAAAAGGCATTGGCTTCAGATTCATTTATCTTTTGTAACTCTTAAAACTAAAAAATTGAGTGTCTTTGATTTCACATTTTCATTTATCTTTTTGTTACTCTTTAAAACTAAAATCCACTTCTTCCCATTTGTCAGATAATTCTCTGATCATTTGCTCTTTTTCATATTCATATGTTCAAGACAATTACAACTTTGTCTTAGAAGATATGGTTGGCTTTGTATAAATCAAACAAAATCACAACAATCTATAAGTTTTAGGGAACAAAAAGATATAAGTATCAAGCAGCAACTTCTTGATCCTTGGAGGAGGAAAGTTGGTTCTGAATATGCTGAGGAACAACATCAAACTTAGCCAACTGCATTGTGTAAGAAGCTCGACCTTTTGTCATTCCTCTTAATGTACTCACATACTGAAACATCTCTGCTAATGGTACCAGAGAATCCACAACCTACAACACCAACAACAATGCCAAAATTAAGACTAATCAAACTAGGACCGGGCATTTTACCCGAACTACTGTCAATTCGGTTCGGTTCGATTGAGAGAAAACTTATCGATACAGAACCAAATTTGCTTAAATTAACCAAATGAACCAAGAATTAACCGAATGAGTTGATTTTTTGATAAAAACCAAAATATATTTAAGATTTTGGTTTAGTTCGGAGAAATAATAACAAGAACCGAACTGAACCTAAGAAATCGATTTCCGAACTGACCGACCAAAATGTTCGGTTTAATTCAGTGAAATATTTACTAACCGATTAAATTGAAAACCAAAGAAACCAAATGCCCACCCCTAAATCAAACAGAGTTCAGGTTTTTTCGATTTTAGAAAAACTTTGTTTGTACCTTGAGACCACCAGGTTTATCTCCGAAGCTGTTGATTTGACCTCTTCTTGAGTTAAGATCACCAATAACATCACCAAGATGTTCTTCTGGTGTAACAACTTCAACTCTCATGATAGGTTCAAGCATTCTCGGACCAGCTTTCCTCATCCCTTCACGGAAAGCTCCTCTTGCAGCAAGCTGGAAAGCTAACACACTCGAATCCACATCATGGTAAGATCCATCAACAAGACAAGCACGGACATCAACAACCGGAAAACCTGCAAGTACACCGGAACTCATACACTCCTCAAGTCCTTTCATCACACCAGGAATATACTCTCTTGGTACTGCTCCTCCTTTGATCTCACTCTTGAATTCATATCCTGAACCAGCTTCCAATGGCTCAAACCGGACTGTAATGTCAGCGAACTGACCTTGTCCACCTGACTGCTTCTTGTGTGTGTATTTCACTTCAGATATCTTAGAGATACTCTCACGGTAATTCACTTGCGGTGCACCAACATTAGCTTCAACCTTGAACTCTCTTTTAAGTCTATCAACGATGATCTCGAGATGAAGTTCTCCCATTCCTTCAATGACGGTTTGATTCATCTCTTCATCTCGGGAAAAATGGAAAGATGGATCTTCTTGAGCAAGCTTGATCAATCCTGTAGCCATTTTATCGATATCTGCTTTCGTTTTTGGCTCAATCGCTACTTTGATGACAGGATCAGGGAAGTCCATACGTTCAAGAACAACAGGGTTCTCTGGATCACTAAGTGTTTCACCTGTGATTGTATCTTTAAGTCCTGCAAGAGCAACGATGTCTCCTGTTAAAGCCACTTTAACATCTTCTCTGCTATTTGCGTGCATTTCCAAGAGTCTTCCGATTCTCTCCTTCTTTCCTTTATTAGCATTTAGTACATAAGAACCTGCAGAGAGCTTCCCTGAGTAAACTCTAACAAATGTCAAAGAACCCACAAAAGGATCACTCATGATCTTGAATGCTAATCCAGCAAACGGCTCGTCATCATCGGGTTTCCGCTCAATGGTAACTTCCGGGTTCTCAGGATCTGTTCCATTCATCGGTGGTACTTCAACCGGCGAAGGAAGATAATCAACAACAGCATCTAGTAATGGCTGCACACCTTTATTCTTAAAGGCTGAACCGCAAAGAATCGGCACAAACTTGCCAGTGATAGTTCCTCTTCTAACTAACTTCTTCACAGTCTCTTCATCAGGCTCAACTCCTTCCAAATAATTCTCCATGACCTCATCATCTAAATCAACAATCAATTCCATCATCTGCGCTCGATAATCTTGGGCTAACTCTTCAAGATCCGCTGGTATATCTTCGTAATTGAACTTTGCACCAAGCTCTTCTCCTGACCAAACTATTGCTTTCATTCTCACAAGATCAACAACACCTTTAAAGGAATCTTCAGCACCTATTGGTATCTGAAGCACCAATGGCTTCGCACCTAAATTGGTCACAATCATGTCTCTAGTTCTGAAAAAGTTAGCTCCAAGACGGTCCATTTTATTAACAAAGCAAATCCGAGGAACTCCATATTTATCAGCTTGTCTCCAAACAGTCTCAGATTGTGGCTCAACACCAGCAACACTATCAAACAAACATATAGCTCCATCAAGGACTCTTAGAGCACGTTCAACCTCAAGAGTGAAATCGACATGTCCTGGTGTATCGATGATGTTGATTCGGTGTTTGTCCCAAAATGTTGTGGTTGCAGCTGAAGTGATGGTGATTCCTCTCTCTTGCTCTTGTTCCATCCAATCCATTGTAGCTGTTCCTTCGTGGACTTCTCCAATTTTGTAGTTTCTTCCTGTGTAGTAAAGAATCCTCTCGGTTGTTGTAGTTTTCCCGGCGTCAATGTGAGCCATAATACCAATGTTTCGGTAATCTTTAAGTGGCACTGCGCGCTTCGACTCTCCTATGTAACAACACAAGAAAACACACACAACATTGATGCAATTCAGCTAAATTTGAAAGTCATAGAGCTTGAGAATGAAAACAATTATCATCCACCAAGACAAACAATGATTCATATATCAGAATCAAAAATCAAATAAGTACTACAGAGTAAGCAATAATTAGTAGTAACACTTCTCACACACAACACTGAAGCAATTGAGCTAAAATTGAAAGTTAAGAAACATCATAAAGCATGAAAACGAATACAATTATCATCGCTGATTCATATATAACAGAAACAAAGTTCAATAAACACTAGAGAGTAAGCAATAACTAGTAGTAACACTTCTCAGAGGCATTTTAACAAATACTTAGAAGGCATGTAATCGAAAATATAAATTAAATTAAAGAAAAGATGCAGGCTTTCGGAGACAGAAATGGAAGAGAGACTACAGACCTTCAGCTACGGCAGAAACTGAGAAATGCTTTTTCCTTTGTGATAGCTTTGAAGAACCAAGTCCAATACGAGCACTACCCAGAAAATGAGGAAGAGAATAAGATATTGAAGAAGATGAAGTTCGAGGAAGACCCAGAAAAGTAGCACGATGTGAGAGAGGAAGAAGAACAGGCCGTTTTCTTGACCCGTTAAGATTACAAGAAACCAGCGACCCGGAACAAGAACTCGCCGCCATTTTTGTCAAACTTGCTTCTTCTTCTTCTTCTTCTTCTTCTTCACTGGTATGGCTTTGGGGATAATGAAGCCTATGGACTAAGCGTGGTTGATTTTGAACCGTTGGATTAATTATTTATAGTTTTATTTATCTCGTCGCTTTTTATATGGCCTATAAAATTTCTCATGGTTTTTATTGGTTGAAATGGATAAGGACACAAATATTTTGAAAATAACAAGCAAAAACTTGTTGTGGTTTAGTGGTTAATTGTTTGGGAAATGGGTATCTATGAAACTAAACTTTTATTTGTTACTGATTTATTAGAAATAGTAGCCACATACATTACACAAATTCAGCATACCGAGCGAAAATACGAAAATAAAATAAAATAGACCGATCTAGGTAAAAAGAAAGAGGTAAGACGCGCAGGAACCTGAAGGATGAAGGAAGTCGTAACAACCGAAGACCAAAGCCAGAAGCGAGACACAACTCCTAGCACAACCTCTCTTTACAAATTAGAATACTACCTCGAATGTTAAAGAATTAGGAAACTCTCTCCCAGAAGAAAGTCAAGACCATTCTTGACCCGAAAATCCGAGAATGGCGTAGACGGTGAACGTCGGTAAGTGGCCATGAAGAGAAACCTGTGTACTAAAAGAACTTGTACTGAACTTTAAATGTAGAGATGGAGAGCGTTGCAACGTCAAGCGAAATATGCTAAATGACAAGGAGATAGCATATGCCCAAGAACCGCTAAGAATCCCGATGGCCGATTAGAAGAACCAAAACAAACAAACAAACTACCTGAAGACTAAACCCAACCAAACCAAAACACCAAGACCGACCAAAACTTACATCCCTATGTAAGGATGCCTCGAAAACCTGATTTGAACATAAACTAAAACAACCCCTACCACAGAGCCTTAACTTTCGAGCAAACCGGTTTGGATAACACAAGAGAGGAAAACCAAGAAGATAAAGCAGAAGCGTCGTGAACCAAACAAGTGAGACCCTTGGATTAGAATAGGAGAACCCTAACTAAACCGACACCGACCAAGCTGCGGATCGGACCGGAAAAAAATTCCGACCGACGGCGGAGACAAACCGAAACAGGACCGGATCTGTATCCGATGAAGCCCACAAACAACTACCGGCGAAGTGGAGGAAGAAACCGATCTGAAAGCATGGTCGAGAGGAGAAGAACTAAGGAAGAGAAAGCTTACCTCAAAGAGCGCCCCGATGAGAGAAGAGCGGAGAACCCGAACCCTTTTCTGGCGAGGAAACTACAAAGAGAAGGAGACCCGACACGAGCAAAACCCTACAAGTCTTCCAAAGGAGTCGATCTACCGACGATGAAGAAGATCCACCGGAAAAAGTTGAAACTTCACATGCGCCTTCGTTTTGGTGATTTGTGACCGTGGTTTTAGTGGAGAGAGGATCTGTTGAACCGGAGGTGGAAGAGGGGCCGGAGACCGCCGCTGCTGGACTTTCGGTGATGGTCTCGAGCGCGGTGCACGAGAGGTGAGGCTATTAGACGAAGCCGGTGTGAACTCGCCGCTTCAGCACCCTTGACACTGGTCTCCGCCGCAAGCAGAGAGAGTCGGTAAGGGTTAGAGGTGGAGAGAGGAGATTTTTTGACCGGATATCTATGAAACTAAACTAATTTTAGATTTTTTATGTAATTAATTTTAGAGAAAAAAGCTTAAAAATACTCAAACTCTTTAACTTTGTCCGTTTAATACACGAATTTGTTTTGTTACCATTTTAATTCTCGTACTTTCAATCGTTGCCATTATAATTTCTAAAAAATTTGAAATTGTAATTTTGTCTAATTTTTGTTAATCATCCTAAAGTGGGTTAATAACTTTTAATTTTTTTCGTTTTACTCTTCTAAGCTAAGATTCAATGCGAGTCAAAATTTCCGTCATCTCCACTTTCTTCTCAATTTTTAGAACTATCTCTCCGATCAAATGTATCATAATTCTCATTCCTGCTTATGCAATCAAATTTCTTGTTTTGTGCCCTAAATTATCTGACTGATTTTGGTTTTCATTTCTACTTTTGGGTTTCCAATATCTTTATATTTTTAGAGGTAAATTTCAGTTGATTTTTGATTCTCGTTGATAGGAATTGAGCCTCGTTAGTTTGATTTTCTCGGACGAAGAAACGAAAGGAGCTGGCGATTTTGGGTTAGTATCAGTTAGTAGTATGAGTTCGTAGTTGTTATGTGTCTTTTGATTAAATTATGGATTTTGTTAATTATTCCAGCTCTTAGTTGTTTTGTAGTATGGATATTAAGGAATAAGGATTGTTTGTTATAATCCTCTGCAGATTCTTGATCTAGGTTTTGATTTGAAAACTGTTTAGCTTGTGAATTATGATCTTACTTAGATTAAACTATAGAGTTCATAAGTAGAAATTGGAGGGCAATTCGATGGCTAACTTACCACAAAGATATGTGAATTACCCGGAAACTCTCACTCCAATAGAACCAAATAGCTTACCGATTCAAACTTACCACAAGCAACTGAATCTTACAAGTTTCAATTACATTACTAGTCAGTAGCAAGTCATGTGGTTGGAGCATGTGAGTCACATCTCCCATTTTAGGTCTTTGTTCTATGTCGGGATCCACACATCATAAGGCAATTAACACAATCCATTTGAGTTCCTTCACTGTAGGAAACTCTGGGAGGCTAGGATCAAGAACATCTGCTATCATGTGATTCACCACCATCCCATGGATCCAGTCCACTAGATAAATTTGCCAAGAGCAATATTGTTTATATGCTCTTACATGGGGTGGATTTTGGTCTACAGAGACTCTCCCGGATATAAGCTCCATTACCAAAGTCCTAAAACCATGAACGTCAATTTTCTCATCAAGATTACCAGGTGAAGGAAGAGAAGATGAGTTCATTGGACTATCATTGTGATTGGGAATAAATAGAATTATCTTAGAGTTCCATTGTTAATCAAGAAGAATCTTGTTTGGTCGTATGTATAGACTCAATCCTTGGTTCAATGGCTTCATGAAAATAACCTCAACTCTTATTATTTTCCTTAGCTCTTGTTATGAAATCTTGTTTGGTCGTATGTATTGACTCAATCCTTGGTTCAATGGCTTCATGAAAATAACCTCAACTCTTATTATTTTCCTTAGCTCTTGTTATGAAATATTTTTCTTCATACATGATTTTACTCTTTCTCGCATATCAAAAATAGTAAGATTCTAAGGTTTATGAGGAGCTCATTATAATCGACACTCAGCACAAACAAATCATCCTTTTTTTTAGAAAAATTTTGGAAAAATACCCTATTTGGGTTTTTAAAATTTGAAAATACACCCTTTTAATTTTTGTTAAGAAAATACACTTTGCTTAATAATATTGAATATGAGATGTTTAATATATACTATAATTATAAATATAATCATTTTTATTGTATCCAACGATTTGTTATATTTTAGTATAAGTAATAAATTTGAACAAGATTTACTTTATATAATAATCCTACACAAATTACAGCATCTTTCTTTTACAAGTTTTATTGTTCTTCGTCGATACTTGAATAATTATGATGAATCATATATAGCATTGATCGTAATGATTTTAACTAAAAACTTTTAGCTTTAGGCACTTCATATTAACTTTTCAATGTGGATTTGTTTACTTTATGTTTATGGATTTATGTATCTCAATTTTCTTGGTTATACATAACCATTTTGTATTTAACAATAAGTTTAACTTTTTCATTTTTTGTTATCAACTTTCGGTGATGTTATATTTAAAATTTCTAACGAAGAATCCACTGAGTCTACTGCATCAGTTGCATGGAAGTTGTAAGAACTGTTTTGAAACTGTAAATACTCTTACCAAATAAAATTTAAAAGCATATTACCAAGTCACAGTGTTGAACATTCTTCACCATACTAGCTTTTTGTAAACTGATGATGTTTCCTTCAAGTAGTTTCAATTTATGATTCTCGTCGGAAATTTCCGAACTAAGTTATATGAATCATTGGTCAAGATTTTCACCCAACTGCAAGATACACAAATCAA
>OVAV01000921.1:0-15264 GCA_900406375.1 Iberis amara | reverse complement strand
CCTTCACTTTAACAACACTAACTAAAACAATATATTTTTATTCTAAAATTATACATAATCTAACTATAACAATAATATTTTATGATAAAATTCAATAATTTGTATAAAAATATAATTCCACATATGTGTGGATTCAATACTAATTTTAGGAGAGAATAGAATATAGAATTTATTAAATCTATAAAAATAAAAAAATAAAAAATTATATTAGAATTTAGTAATAAAATATTAAATTTTGATTTTCTTAAAAAAATATTATCACCCTGCACAGCATAAAATACTACTATATTAGCTCTATTAACTTGGTTAATTTGTAAGAAAAAGCTTTAGTTAGGAGTATAAAAGATTGTGTACAAATGGGTTTCCCTCCACATCAGTATCTGAACCAAACGCAACTCGTTCCCTCGTTTTCTTCTCTCTCTTCCACCGTCTCTTTTTTTTCTTGCTCCCCTCTCCCGCTTTTTTTCGTTTCTCCGATCTGCTCACATTCTCTTCCCCCAATCTCCTCAATCCCCGTCATTTTCTCGGAAGATCTGTCTGTTCACACACCTATTAGGATCTCTGTTTTCCGGAAATCCGATTTTATTGAGGTTTTTCCGAGATTTTTCCGTCAGATTCTCGAGATTCGTTCTCATGTCGGAGTCTCCGGAAAAACCTCAGCAAGATGCTTCTTCTAAGCGGCAGCATCATCCTTCTCTGTCTTCTATGAAGCATCCACTAGTTGCTCCCGGCGAGTACCACCGGTTTGATGAGGCGGAGACTCGTGGAGGCGGAGGTCCTGATCAGGTTGATGAGGCGATTGTTCTTAAATCTGCTGTAAGTCTAGTATCAATTTTTCTTGTGGACTTTTTTTCCTGCAGTTTACGTCGTTATAGTTATCGTGTTTCGATTCGGAGACTTGATTATATCTATGATGGCAACGTAGCTTAAGTTTTGTTCGTAAGAATTGTGTGACTATCTGCTGCCGGCGGGGTTTAACTGTGTTAGGCCTCCTTGATCGGGATCGTTTCTGTTGTCTTTCGAGTACTTTAGTTGCTGGATTAGGGTTTTTGGTGTTCCACGTTCTTGCTATCTAGAGCAGATATTTACATTTTTGAGTTTGTTATGCTGGCCTTGGAATTTATGGACTCCATATGTATTTAACTGTTCAATTCTGGTGCCTTTATTGGCAGCTGAAGCGTAAACCAGATTTGGTAAACAAAATAGCCAAGCCCAATGAATTGGATTCTAGTGTTCTCCAACCACCTGTATCAGGGAAAGGAGGAAAGGCTATAAAACCTTCTACGTCAGTGAAGGCCAATAAATCGGGAAAGCAAGTTTCTGGTTCTAATGAAGGTGAAGTTGGCCTGATTGCTTTCTAGCTACACTGGCTACTGTTATTGAGCCAGTGATGAATGAACGCATTTGTGCTCATCTGAGCTAATCTTCTTTATTGGTTTCATGTAATTTAACAATTACATGAAAGAGAGAATGGGACTATTGCAATGTAGTGAAAATATCCTTTGTGTTGGTAGGTTCAACTAGAAATAACCTTGCACAGGCTGGTACTTATCGATCTGATAGTTCGCTAGGTAATAACTTATTGTACAAACAATGTTTGACAAACAATAGTACAATACTTTCGGATGATTAGCTTTTTATGATATAATCTGTTTCAGGTGTTCTGACAAAGAGATTTATCAGTTTGATAAAAGAAGCTGAGGATGGTATTCTTGATCTAAGACAAGCAGCTATTACTTTACAGGTGATAGTGACATATTCAATTTCTAACTAGCTAGCCCGCCTGATGTTTACTTTCTATCAAGTCATACTTGTTCTTTTTCTTGTTAATGCAGGTGAAAAAGAGACGAATATATGATATAACCACTGTGTTAGAAGGAATAGGTTTGATAGAGAAACCGGCCATGAACAAAGTTCAGTGGAAGTATGCATGTCCTCCTACTATCAAATCTTAGATTCTTTTCATTTGATGCCCCATGTGTTGAATTCTCTTGTCTCTGGTAGGGGTCTCGATGTTTCAAAACTGGCAGAAACAAACGAAAGCATAGCTAAACTACAGGTGCATAACATGCCTATGTATTCATTTACATGTCAATAGCAAACTATGTTATGCACTGCTCAGTATTATCACCAGTTTTACTTTTATGATTTTACATTAAGGGTGTATGTTAGCTTACACATTATCTTCTTGAGCATTGTATGAATTTGCTTTAGTGTATGGTTCTTGTTGAGCCTTTACTCAAGAGCTAATTGTGTTAGAGGATAAGGGTAACTAGACCCACAAGCTCTGCCTTGTGACCCTGTACCGGCACATTTGAGTGATGAGCCTCTGTGTTATGTTTATGTGCAGTCTCATTACATTAATGTCGTATAGGCAAATAATTGGTTATCAGTCACTTGCATTAGTTTCTTGTATTTGGTTTTCTGTTTGGAAAACTATTAAGTTCATTTAAATTTCCATTTCCAGTTTACTTTGGCATTAAGTTATCCCTCAATCCTTGTACAGGATGAAATAAAAAACCTCACAGTTGATGAGGAAAAATTAGATGACCAAATCAGGTATTTCCAGTAGATCATTTTCCTTTCATTCTATGTTGGTCCTTTTTATCTTGCTGAGAATCTACCTGGGTGCAGAGAATCACAAGAAAGAATAACAAGCCTGAGCGAGGATGAAAACAATAAAAGGTAAATGTTCTCCTGTTATACTTGTAACGAAAGGGACAGTACAACATATATCTGGTTGTTCTGGCTCTTTACATGCTAGGTTTCTGTTTCTTACTGAAGACGATATTAAGGACCTACCATGTTTCGAGGTTTGTCTCCTTCTAGTAGTTTTGTGTTTCTATTTGCCTTGCATTTTGATTTTGCTCACCATGGAAATATGTTTTTGTGGTATATCATGCGTACCTTAGAATAAGACTTTGCTAGTTGTAAAGGCCCCACATGGAACAAGTCTTGAGGTGCCTGATCCTGAAGAGGAGGTAAGCCTTAAAGCACACAAAACCAAATGAGCGATGCACTGTCTGTAACTGTCTCCGACACTTATGATCCTGCCATTAATCAGGCTGGTGGTGATCCTCAGAGGAGGAGATATAGAATCATTTTCAGAAGCACAATGGGACCAATTGACGTGTACGTAGTCAGGTAATATATTCCTCAAGGGTTATGTTATGCTTGCCAAATTATTTGAAGTGTGACATTCGAGTTGTGTTCTTTTAGATCATTCGAAGAGGTCATTCCTCACACTGATGAACCGTCAAATGGTCCTGAGAACCAAGATGTCCCAGTGTCGATGGAAGAAGGCTACAACACCTACCAAAACATGGAAACGCAGGAACCTGATGAAACTCAAAGAGTTTACTCCGATATTGAATCTCTTGATTTTCTCGATGATGTCATGAGTATTGATCCTCCAGATTCGGATGTAAGTCTCAATTTTTCTTTTATCAGATCTATAAAATAGTATTTGTATGTTTGGCCCTTGTATTTTAATTTGATGGTGAAATGTTATAATTCCCCGAGCTAATTTCGTTATTAATCTGAATGTTACAGGTGGATATAGATTACTTCCTTCGATCAGATATAGACGAATTCAGTATCACGGACTTATGGCCAAATGAATGTATCCTTACTCTGCTTTTTAATCTAAATTTCTCTCTGTATGAGCGAGCCCTTGAGTTTCTCCTCCGCTCCCTGACTCTTGTTCATTTAGTTGGAGAAGATTGGAACCAGATGTTTTCAACTGATCAAGACCACGCAGGACCAAGCAACACAACCCTGGAACAACCAAAGAATCCACCGAGCCCAACACCAGAAAATTCCACTGCTACGAAACCTACAGGTAGCTGATGTTTACCACACTAGAAGCACCCACCGCCATATAGCTAGCTGTACATAGAATTTGATTTCGGTAAACCAAGAGTTATATCTTGTACATGCAATATCATAGAATTAGACATTTCAAAATAACCAACCCTTCTTTGCATCTGTTTCTTTTTTGCTTCTCGGCTTAACACATATGAATGGTCTTATTCATGTAGAAGGTGCAAAACTTTATAGAGTTGTACTCAGATGCTTTAATAAGCTTTTTTTTGTGTTCCGTGTTTTTTTACTCAAAATGTTACCTAACTAATCGAACTAGATTGTTTTTCGATTCAATTTTATAATTTCAGTTAATTTAGTTTGAATCGGTTTGATGTCAGTGATAGCATTTCGGTTTGAATTGGTTCGATGTCCAAAAAAAAAAAAGTGAATTGGAAACACGATAACACCACTGGTCAGTTGTTTCTTACAAATGATAGGATGACGTACAAAATGACCAATAATTCACCAAATCATATCAAATTGTATATCTAAAAAAAGAAAGAGAGAAATCCATAAATATTGGCATTTCCAAAGCAACGAGCAATGCTTGAAAGTTATTAATTTTCCCTAAATGGATCGATCTTATTCAATCAAATATAAACACCATATAGTTAAAAAGATAGTAGGAGCCATTCTAGAAACTATACAAGATAGTGAAACAATTATTAACAATATAATTTTGATCATAGAGAAGGATATATCCCATTTGATCATTTTGCGCGAGCACAAAGAGGGACCCATCACTCTTGCAAGTATTTAAACAAATACGACATATAAATTGGGCAAACCTTGCATTCCTCTAAGGACATAGATTGTCTTGCAAGTCTACAAAACTCGATGGTTTAAGCATGTAAATGATCTCATCCAATTAACCATGAAGAAAGACATTTTGAATATGAGGCTGGTGAATCTGCTAGCCACGAGATAATCTAAGGTAAAGAACTGTTTGGATAGTGACAGGTTTTACAACCGGACATAATGTTTCCTTTAAATTATTGCCATACTCCTGCGATTTCCTATTAGCGACAAAACGGGCTTTGTGGAGAGACTATTGGCCATATATGTCATATTTATGCTTAAATAACCAAATAGAACGCACAATATCATTTAACCGTCGATGTACAAGATCTCATATCTTAGTCTTACTCATAGCATCAATCTCTTCTCTCATCGCAGTGGACCAAATTGAATTTGAAAGAGCTTTTAAATGGCCAGAGGAAAAGAAAGAAACAGTGGAAAGTAAAGAAAGAGAACCTGTTTATTTTGGTAATTCCATATCTGTTGCGTGTAATCGTGGAGTGATATAAAGGTGGTGGAGGCGCAAGATTACATGAAGACTAAGTAGTAGTAGTCGTAGTCAGAAGCAAGGGAGATGAGAATTTATGAGGATCTAGTGGAAGAGAGGAGATTCATCACTCGTAGTATCATGAAAATTATAGGAACTGTTTTCACATTTTCTTGAGCAAAAGGGAAGACGTATTCATCAAACTCAACTTGGCGAGATGATGATCTTTTTGGTTTTAAGATCAAGACATTGATAGCCATTGTGTTAAGAAGGATACCCGAAAAATAAGTAAGAAGTACTTCTTGGTGAGAGTTTGGACAAATATAAATGATTGATATTGGAGAAGCAAAGACACTCGAAACACGTAAGTGATCATATTTGGGCACTTTGTTAAAGAGAATGAAAAAATAATTATTTTGAGCCGATTTAGTGGCAAAATGTTGAGAAGATGAACAACTATATGAAGAACTTCAACCCAATAAATTGGAGGTGGATGAGGTTGGAAGAGAAGGAAACAAATGTCATTGTTGATGGTGCTGATCATTCTCTCATATTTCTTATTTTGTTGGGATGTATGAGGATAATAAATTCAAAATTCAATTTCATGTGTATCAAAGTAGAGATGAAACTGAGAATTGTTATCAGTGGCGAATCTAGAGTCAAATATTAATGAGTGCACAACATTAACAAATTTAATGTTTATGTGCAACATAAATAAATTATTACCTTGTATTGTTAGAATTTCTTATTTTCTCTCATAAATTTTAGAAATATAATAATATTAGTGGGTGCACATGCACCCATAACTTCTTCACTAGATTCGCCCATGATTGTTATACTCATTGCCATTGTTACATTGTAAAGACTTGATATTCCTTGAGAATTGGGTTTGAATATAGTTCATAAAGTGAAGAAATTTAATGAAGACCTCACTCTTACATATGATAAGATAAATCCAGAGGAAATTTGTGAAATGATCAAGAAATATATTAGCGAATGCCATTAATGCTAAAAATTGCTAAGACCATGCATATATATGGTATTTTTACTATACTTAGAAAAAAAACTTTTGTTAGATGCATATAACATGAGTTTAGGTTGATAAAACTAATATCATTGATGTGATGAGATTTATATAATTTTTGTAAACTTTGATTCAACTAAAATTTATATATATGCTTTTATATAGAGTTTTATTTTATTTTAAGAATTGATAGATTTTACTAAATTTGTAAAGAGTTGTAGAATTCGAAAAGAGTTTGCAGAAAGTTTTTTATATTATATTAATCCATTACAAAATAAGTTATAATAAGTTTTGTATTTTGAAAGTTGTGATTTCTTAATTAAGTTATTAGGAATCTATTTTCCAACAACATTAGATTTTAAAACCAGTGTAAACCAATATTAATAACAATGGACTTGAGTAGATTTTAAAAATCATCAAACCAATAAAAATGAAATTTTCTAAGAATTTTAGAATCTATAAATCAACAACAACATATTTTATAAAGAATATCAAAGTCCACAAACCAATAATAATGAAATATCCAAATTCTAATGATCTATATAAATCTAATTCCCGCTAACATCTCAAAATACTCAGTTTAAGAATTGTTGAACATAGTAAAACTATAGTGAATTTTTTAATTTATTGAAATGATGACATAAAATGAATAAAATTACCATTATAACTAATTATTTGTGATTTTTTTGGTTTAAAAGTTAATTTAGAAATTGTAATTGTGGTTGAAAATTATTAATATCTTAAAATGAAAAATTTGTGTATTCTTAAAATAAAATAAGATGAATAATATATATTAAAAACAAATAAAATACAACCTAAAATTTGTATAAACGTACAAACATTGTACCAAAGTTTGTAATAAGTCAAAGTAACGTAGTATTCATCTAATATATATATATGGAGTAATTTTTTTGGTTGTTGTTAATAGAAAGTCCATTACACCTTTAAAATTATTTTAAAGGCATTTGAAGACTCCTACCAATACTGTTAGTGGATTTTTTTTACATGTTTAATATAATATGCCTAGAATTTTGTGTTTCTTTTAAATTTTCTCTTGGTTACGCTTGTCATATTTACAATATGCATTATATTTTAAATTTTGTAAATACATAAAATTTATTTTAGTTTACTGTTTACAAATTTATAAGATAGTAATATTACTTTCTCATTATCAAAAATATCATAAAATCACATACAAGCACACACATACACCCCTATATAATAAGAAGGGTTTATGTAGGACCTAAAGTTATTATAAGGAAAATTTCAATATTTTTTTAACAAAATATCATAGATAGCTACATTATTCTTAAAACCTAAGTGAAAATTTGGAACCCAATAAAAATAAAATACAAGAATTTAATTATACAGAAAAACAATTACAAAATCTAAAAAAATTTGCGACCCAAAATATTGCTTAGTATTAAGAACCTTATTAGAAAAATGTGTTAACAAATACTATAAATGGGTCGAAACCCCTAGGAAAAATAGACAAAAGAAACTCTTTGAAACTTTTAGTCTAGAGTTTTTGCTAGTTGGGCTGGGCCTGATAAGGTCTAGTCCAAAGCTAACCTTCTGTACTAAGGAGTTTTTCTCTATCTTCATACATCTCCAAGGTTCGTTTCCGGATTAACCGAACCATACTCGACAGATTCACATGCTTTTTTTCCAACCCATCCAAGCTTGTGTAGCTTTCAAGATAATTTGTGATCGTCATACGAGCTGTCATTCTCCCAAAAATGAAGATCAAGTCTCCTAACGAAAGCATCGCCAGATGAGGTGAATTGATAGATTTTACTAAATTTGTAAAGAGTTATAGAATTCGAGTGGAGATTACGACAAAGACGATGTGTGAAATTGCGTCTAAGGGTGGACGAGAGTCGGCAAATAGGTCGTCTCTGATAATCTCCACCATGAGAAACTCTAGGCAAACGATATGAGTTGGGGTTTACCGTGCCCGAAACCGGCCCATATTGACAAAACTATTTTCTCACTAACTCACTCGACCCATATTGATAAATCTATTTTTTTGGTTTGTTTAGATTCGATCATCTCAATTCAATTGCATATATTTTGGATTCACTGGCTGAAACAAAGAGAAGAGCAAAGCCCTAACTTAACACCCAAGGTATATTTACAAATTCCAAGATTACCGATTGTTTGAATCGCACAAACTCAAAGCAAACAAATCATAGGAAACTCAACAGATATGCGAAAGAAAGAGCTAAACGAGACGAACTTTGGTTCCAAACCAAACCAAACCTCAAAAGTAATCATAGTCAGGATCATCAGAATCACCATAAGCATCATCATTGGGGTCGTGGTTGTAATCGAACACTGGTCCCATAAAATCAAATCCTCCAATGTATCCTTCTTGCCGATCTGGCGAAGGAGCATAAGAGTGATATTGAACCGTTTCCTCAGCTTCTCTTTTGCTACTCGAATACACATTGATTGGCACAGTGTGAGTGCTTACATTGTAATCCATATCAACATCATCATCATCATCATCCGAGAGGCTCAATTGTTGAAGTGGGTCAAAGGGTTCTTCAAGATTAACATCATTCATCTGATGCCCAAAATGAATATGGTCCTCATCATGGCCAGAATCATAATCTTCATCATCTTCAATAGAAATTCCAAAGGGCATGTTACCATCTGCAGGGTCGGAGAATGGATCAAAAGGCTCAGAGTCAAGATGATCGTCATCAAAGCCATAATCAAACTCTTCATCATCTTCTTCATTTGGAACTCCAAAGAAGGAATCAAAGGGATCTTCATGATTCAATTCATTCATATGATTCCTTATATTAAAAAAGTAATCATCATATCCATAATCAAAATCAAAATCTTCATCATCATCTTCATCTTCTTCATCATCATCATCATAGTAGTAGTTGTTAGGCCGTGGATCTTGAGGCATGATGTTTTTTATGTCCCAGATTGGGCAATGTTTAGTACAAGTCCTTGCTACCTTATTCCATTCTCCTCCACAGCTGTAGCAAAACTCATGCCCACATCTAACAAGAATATCACATGTGCTTTAGATTTCATATTATACTAAGGAGGATCAAAGTTTAGAGAGAGAGATACCTGCAAGTTATGTGGTTGCATCCATCCTTAAGTTCAATCATGTGTTGGCATTTGCCATATTTGCGCCACATTTTATTATCTGCAAGAGACTTTAACTTCAAATTATCAGCTGGAGGATTAGGATTCAATCTCTTGTACTCGCTGCATGAAAGATTTGCATGCCATGGAACTTTACAATCCACACATAATAGGCCGCGGCATTCGACACACCTCCTAACTCCAGAGTTAGGGTAAAGAGACAACAAGCTCTTTGCAGATTCAGCAATCTTGGATTTGGACATCAAAGTTGAACATCTTGGATATGGGCAGTAAACTCTCTCTGTGACGAGAATCGCATTCTCTTTGATTCTTTGTTTCCATAATTCACTAAGTTTTGGAGTCAAAAGCTTCTCACAGGCATGGATAATAAGCTCAGACTTGCAACCATCATGAGGACATTTTGGGGCCATACCGTGAAGTAGTTTCACCTCTACATGTTGTTTTACACATTGAAAGCAAAAGCGGTGACGACACTTATCAACAGAAAACATACGCTCAGCCTCGGTATCATTGTAACAGATAACACATTCCTCTTTTTGAGATTGGCGAGGATCTTCATGATGAGGGGTGATGACTTGAGAAACTAATGATTCTCTTGCAAGTTTATAAGCAAACTTCACATCTTTCCCAACCACTAGAACTGGCTGACTATATGAAAACTGTTGCATTATCTGATGCAAATCATCTAATAGTAGAGAAGTCTTCTTTTGCTTAGACCTCCATTTTCCAGTTACCTACATTTATGCCACATTGTGAGAGTGAAGTGAACCGTAACAATATGAAGAGTAGGAAACTTACAAATTGGAAAATCGGATAAGAATCGCAGCAAATAGCGATACGTTTGATTCCCATATTCAAAGCTTCGATAAGACCTCTTGTCAATGCCTTAATCTCCTCTCCTTGACGATTTAAACCACTGTAGATCAGTGGCTCCTTAAGCTCAAACAAGAAATTATCGTTCTGGTCACAAATAGCAACCCCAAATCCAGCCAACATTTTCGTCGTATCATCTTTCCCAGTCTCAACACTCACCAATCCCTTAGAGTAAAGTCTGTACAATATGCTTTCATTGAATTTTTCGGCGACTCTGTTGTTGATCGAACTGCTCTCGCCTACTACTTGTGCCTCAACACTCCGGAAGTTACCTACACCAGTAACTGTCTCCTGGATTTTTTCCTTTCCCTTTGGAGTTTCCATCAACGATGATTGCCATATTGACTTGGCTAGGTTTTTGCTCCGCGGCGACGATTCAACTGTGCATATGTTTTTATAGTGTTAGTGACGACCAAACCATCAAATCGCCGCGCAAACCACACAAACACGTGTGTGGATTGATTAGAATAGTAAATAACCAATTTGACCGAAACGTGGACACGAAGAGAGAATTAAATTACCCTCAACGAATGAAAAATAGTTGAGAATAGTTATACGGTAGTAGTATTAAAAGATTCCCGGTTTTGGATTTACTTGGGAAGGGAAATGTATAAAACCGGAAATTAAAATTAAAACACCAAATTTTATCATCAAAACGACTGAGGAGTACGCTTTGTCGTGCTGCGTTTTGGAGTTAACCTTTTACCATTTGTTCTCGTCTCTCTTTCTCAGGCTCCATGCCCAAACCCCAAACCCACACATGACACAACACATTAGTCATACTTCTCTCGCAACAACCGTGTTCATCAGGGTCGGTCGTGAAATTACGGAGACTTGAGACAAAACAAAAAACGGAGATCAATATTTCAAATCAATAAAAATTTTAAAGATAATTTTAAACAAAAAATGTTACTATAAATGCAATATAAATTTTATAAGAAAAACATAATGGTTGTAATGGTGTTGTTGGACTAAATGTGTTGGACTTTACCTTTTATTTATTTTTTCATCACACTTTCTTCTATGTACATGTTATGTTTTTAGANATATATATATATATATATATATATATATATATATTTGTAAGAACTTGGGGACCTTTATAATTTGGGAGCCAAGATAAATGTCTCACTAAGCTTACCCAGGACCAGTCTTGGTGTTCATTCTTGGATTTAAGTAAAAAAAAAAAAAGATAACTTAGTCTCTCAATCAAATCTCTCTTCAAGCTGTCACATCACAACCCAAAAGTTTGGGTTAATTTTGATTTTTGATTCACATTAAGAAATCTCTAAAATCATGCTTAATTAAAACCCTAATCGCTCTCTCAACTTGCGCCGCCTAGAGAAAAAGAAAAAAAGTCTCGTTTGCCTAGATCGGAGTCCGGCGGCTTCTGCAGTGCCGGCTCCGGTCCCTTTCTTCTCTCTTTTGTAGTCATCCTGTGTGTTTTGTATTTTGGCTGGAGTGGTTTCTGCTTTCGGGATTAGATCGCTGCGGATTTGGGGAAGAGTTCGATGTCTTTTCCGGTCAAGCGTCGAGAGTGGGTGTAGTCGGTCTTCTGCCGATGGTTGGGTGGTGGTTTTGCCGCCTACGGCTCCTGCCTCTTAGACGTTTCTTCCTGGATCAGGCCAGTGTTATCTTTACCGTTTGGACTCGCCGTTTCTCCTTGCTCCCCCACGGAAATCATCTCCTGGGTCCTGCTTAGAGAAGGGGTGGTTTGTTTTGTGGTGGGCTGGTTTTGGTGTGGTTTCAGACAGCTTAGCTCCCAAAATTGAGTCTCGGTTTCTTTTGCCCTCCCTCTCGTCTTTGTAGTTTGTGGTGCTTATGGTGTTTGGACTCATAATGCTCTTTGGTTGATCTGTTGCTTTCTTGGTCTAATTCGTATCGTCTCTTCATCATTTCTTTGATGAAACGGTTAGGCAGCTTTCTAGCTTCCTCCATTAGAAACTAATTGTTAGCCTTGGTCGAGGGCTTCCAGATTCTTGCTTTCATCTTCCGGGCTATAGTCGTTTGCATCTCGACAATTCCGGCATCGTCATTTTACAACGGTTTTCATAAGTCTCCTTCAAGTCTCCATTTTGCCTCTTAAAGAATTGCAAGGCGTTTATTTTTGAAGTTTACCTATCACAAGCAAGGACTTGTAGCAGGCGTTTCTTCGAGCTCTCTCGGAGTATTAAAGAAGCTAAATAATTTGAAAAAGAATCAAGAAAAGTCTAATCCTCCCAAGATAGTGAAAAAGATTGGAAAAAAATGAAAAGTTTGAAGCTAAATGGGAAAAGAAAGACTAAGTGTTTAAGCATAAAGAAAAGAAAGAAAGAAAAAGTGCTCCTAGTAGTTTGGAAATGAAAGGAAAAAGCTAGTATTTGTGGAATGAAAAAAGTTTGAAAAAATGTAGATTTGGTGGTTTGGGTTCTAAGTTTAAAAGAATGTGAATCATGAGATAGAATAGAAACATCAAAAGGTTTTGTTGAGCATTAGATGAGGTGAAAGTCTTGTATGCATCAATTGTTTGACTTTGCCTTGATTTTTCTTAATACATGTTTTGCATTACTATTTTGACAGAAACCACTTTAAAATGAGAGAAACCACTTCAAACATATAGAAAACCTTAAAACTGAATCAAATGGATTAGATTTCTCTTCCATAAGCAAGACCACACTTAAATGTTTAATGAATGTAGGAGATTGGTGAATTGGATAGTTTGAGAATACTTCATTTTGATTGCGAAAAGTTGTTTTTTGTGATGAGTAAGTAGAAGTACGCTGACTAATTGTGATCCATGCATCTCTCTGCTTGTCTCTAGGATGTTACACTTGAAGCATTACATTTACGTTATGGCTATGACTTCTCACTTTCAAACATCTCCTTCTTTTTGTCTTTGTTCCTTACTTGAGGACAAGTAAAAGATAAGTTTGGAGAAGTTGATATCTACGGTTTTTGATGCTTTTTAACATTGTTTTTTTATTCCATTTTGAGTAGTTTGACCTGCATTTAGGCATATATATGTTGCATTTTGCATATCATTGCATGTTTCAGGTGATCAAGGTGTGCAAATCAATTTAGGGATCAAAACTGAGGAGAAAGGATCAAAAGGAAGCTAATATGATGAAGTGGAGCCATACCGGTCAAAGTGAACAGTGACACATCGCCTGATATTCCTGTATCGAGTGTGTACCGGTTGGGAACGTTTGATGCAAAGGAAATCAAAGTAGTGTCGGCTCAATTGACCGGTACACCTGGCCTGATATGTTGGTATTGGCCAGTGTGTACCAGGTTGAGGAGTCCGATATGAAGCAAGGCTAAGTTGTACCGGCCGAAGGATCCAACACAACTCTCCTGGTACATCGATACCAGACAAGATGTATCGGTCCAAACAACCGATACAAGCCGCAAAGAAGATGTACCGGACAGGCATACTGGTCACGCCCACCCAATACTGAACCAAAAATGAAGTCAACCTAAGTTTGACCAAGCTCTTTTTACCCATTTTCTAGTTATGGGTTAACCCAAATGTTTTGGGTTAACCCAGATTGTTAGACTCTACTATTTAAGCTTTTGAAAACCTAATTTTAGGTTATGCTTTATTTTCTCTTCTTTGAAACTTTTTTTTTTCCTTTGAACTTTTTGTCATTTTGGTGTAAACCTTGAATCTTTTGCTTAATCTATCTTTGATCTTTGTTTTGATTTATTTTCTCTTGTTCTAATCATGATTGAACACATTTCTATTGTTAGATCTTGTGTTTTCTCAATGCTTAGTGAGTAGTTCTTCACTAAGCAAATGAGTTAGGTAGATTAGGATGATTAGATGGTTGATCATGATGTTTAGGGTTTAGTTATATTCGATCTTCATTAATTAGGTGTTCTTAATGCTATATATATATATATATGTCTTGATCACTCATTTCTAGATCAAAAGTGTTTTATTGCCCGAAAGGTGTTTGATGAAATGCTTGAACCAACTTTTGAATGCTAAATGAGGTCTAACCAAGAGATTGTGTTAGTTAGTTGAGTGGTTTATCATGGATTAGACTTTAATGCTTCTTGATTGTGTAATTATCTAAGAGGTTGTTTTAGTTGCATGATTAGGAAATGGAGTAGTGCCATGAGAGTGGATTAGTCTAGTTTAGGGAATTTTAGACCAAAGATTAGCATTGAATGTTTGTAATAAGCATCATGAGATATCATTTTATCACCTAAGTCAATAATTTTTGCCCAGTTGTTTAGGCCTTTTTATCTTGATTTAGATCTTAATCTCTTAGTCTTTAATTTTGTTGAAATTTGAATTTGATTAATGTTTGAATGTTACAAAACTAACTCAATCTTATTTTTTTAGACTAAATGATTTTCTTAGGTTCTAGTGAGTTAATTGCTCCCGGTTGTATTGACATCTTAATTACTACATCGACACATGAGTAGTCTCTAGTTTACTTGCTA
Organism: Iberis amara; assembly: GCA_900406375.1. Taxonomy (NCBI): domain Eukaryota; kingdom Viridiplantae; phylum Streptophyta; class Magnoliopsida; order Brassicales; family Brassicaceae; genus Iberis; species Iberis amara. Next base: position 655 of record OVAV01000921.1, on the reverse strand, counting down.
GATATAGAATCCACGAAATTCTTGTTTATCAATCTGCGACATGTGACAGTGATCTGACCCTTATCTTTGTCAACGTGCAGAAGCTTCTCTTGTCCTCTTCACATAAGTTTTCCTTTTGGTTCTCTATTTTCGAATCAAAAGTTTTTTGTTGTTTTTCGTTTGTGGGGTAGATCTATTCGCCAAAAAAAAAATCGTATTCAAGATCTCGTTTATCGGATTTCTTCGTTGTCTGCTTGGAGCTTGTACCATGTTCGAGCTTATTTATTTTCTTGGATGGTTTCAATTGTTTCGCTTTGTTGCTTTTCCTTAGAGCTTGTGTTTAGCTCGTTTGTTTTGGCTTTTTTAAGGTATGATTTGGCTTTGCTCTTTTTTAGCTTCTTTGTTTGGATTTTGTATGTAGAGAATTTGTAGGCTTTGGTTTCTAAATCCATCATGATATATAAATTATTTTAGGGAGAATTAGCTAAAAGGGTTTTTTTATCCCTATGTTNTCAATTTATGCCTAATATGCCTTTGTCTTTATCCATATCTATTTATATTCCTACAATATCTCTTATAAAATATTATCTAGTAACTATTTTTAATTCTCTACAAAAATTCAACGTATCTTTTTTTTTTCTCTGTGTTTCTTTACTTCTCCTTCCATATCTAAGTT
>OVAV01000920.1:0-15271 GCA_900406375.1 Iberis amara | reverse complement strand
TTGTTATCGAACCGAACCGAAAACCGAACTAAAATAAAAATTGTACCGAGTTGAACCAAACTAACCAAATAAACCGAATCGAAGTAACCGAACTAAATTCGGTTCGGTTTAAATGCCCACCCAATATCATAGTTTTATAGTTTACCTTTTTCTTATTGTAAGCTTCACGATATGTTTCAGATCGGTGCGAACAGCTAGGACTCGAGAATCCTTGAATCAGAGAAGCCTCTTGAAAGAGCAAGCTGATGCAAATGTAAGTTAGAAAATGGCTTAGTTTTGTGGAGTGATTCTATAAAAGAGGAAACTTATGGACAATATTTACGAAATTACCTTTATAGCAAAAGCTTATAATCTGCTTTATAGGTCTCTGGTTCCCCTCTTGTTTCCCATAGCCAAGTGTCGAAACTCGATCAGCGAAAGGCAATGTCACTGCCGTCATCTCGACAAAACTACGAAAGCCAAAGGAAAAGAGAACAAAACTGGCTTCAAAATATAAAACAGATATGGAATAGAGTGGTGGAGTCTCAAAAGTTCCAGAATAAGCCTTTGTTACCATATGAAGAATGGAACATAGATTACTCCGAGTTGAAAGTTGGGACTCGTATTGGTGTTGGTAAGAACGGTTTTTATAGCCCATAGATCTTCTTCACAAGAACAAACCCCATTGATTCCTTTTTTTCTGTGTTTTTTCGTCAATAAGGATCTTTCGGAATAGTCTATCGTGGCAAATGGAATGGAATCAAGGTTGCGGTCAAGTACCTTCTTAAAAGAAATCTTGAAGCTGCGGACATGGAAGATTTCTACAATGAAGTATCAATTCACAGGTATAATAATAAGTCCTTTTAATATTTTCTTGTATTATCAAACTTAGTATCTTCTGACCTTTACTTCCATGTCTTCTCTTCTGTGTAGCCGTCTTCGACATCCCAATGGTAATCTTCATCATCTTCGTTTTTTTTTTGCTTCCATTACTTGAGTTAACTTAACCAGGCATCTCTTGACTTGTTGTAGTTGTATTGTTCCTTGGAGCATGCACAAAGCCTCCTCACTTATCAATAGTCACCGAGTTAATCAAAAGAGGTTCCTTGTATGATATTCTCCATTCACCCAAGCACAAGAAGGACTTAAGCACCTGGCGACTGAAGATAAAGTTGATGCGAAACATATGCAAGTAAATAGTCAATCATTAGATCTTATCTTTGGCGTAACAAAACTTAGAAACAAATCCAGGAGTTTGTCATACTCACTTGTAGTTTGATGTGTTTTTGAAGGGGATTGATGCACATACACCGGATGGGGATAGTCCACCGTGATCTGAAAAGTGCAAACTGCCTCGTGACGAAAAACTGGAAAGTGAAGATCTGTGATTTCGGGCTCTCGATAGTGACGAATGGCAAGACAATGAAGGCTACTGTATCTCCAGGAACTCCTCAGTGGATGGCTCCTGAACTTATCCGAAAAGAAACCTTCTCGGAAAAGTGTGATATCTTTAGTTTCGGTGTTATAATGTGGGAGATCTGCACTCTCTCCCAGCCTTGGAATGGAATCCCAATCGAAACTGTATGTTTCCTTGAACAAAGAACATTTGTTAGACTATGCAAAAACATTAAACCTAAAACTAGGTTATTGAAATTTCTGAGTTCAGGTTGCTCATACTGTTGCTAAAGAAGGAGGTCGGCTCGAAATACCTCAAGGTCCTGTAGGCAAGCTTATTGCAGGTTTATGACTCCTCGAAAACTAAGTTGTTGTTTCTTTTAGAACTTGTCCTGTTTTCGGTATGCAGATGTGCTTATGGAATCTGTTTTGTTGTTGTAGACTGTTGGTTGGAACCAGAGCAAAGACCGAGCTGCAGCGAGATATTGTCTCATTTAGCGTTTTGCAAGACTTACTTGTGCTCCGTGTAATAGCTTTGTTCTTTCTGTACATAGAAAGAACCTTTTGAGGCCATAGATGTTAAAGACTTCTCTCCAACTTCTTAATTGAGTTTTGCTGTATAATAATGAGTTGTTTTCTCAATCAAACCATTGATCATTGCAAATTTATAAACATTCGACCCATTCTAATAAACAAAAAAAGACCATTTTCTGAAGTTAATACATACCTTATATGATAGTATGGGTAACTAAAGACTTTCTCTTTAGTTTCTCAGTCAATGATGTTGCGGCTGTTTAACTGGTCCTCGAATCGGCTACACGAGCCAACTCTCATCTCTGTGCTCATATCGTTCTCAGGCGCTGGATAATAGTCTGCTCTAAGCTGTACATCCCTTAAGTTAGGGATTCTCAAGAAAAAGTTCATGAAATGCTCATGAACTGTTCCATGTATGAAGAGCTTCCTTAGAGTCAGACATTCTTGTAACAGACCTGCTCCAGGAAGCGAGAGACTCCTCTGGTTAACATCTCTATCCTGTGGTGGCCAATAATCGAGCTCGGTCAAGTTCAAGTTTCCAATACCAGTCAAGAAGAATCTCTCCCACAAGCTTAAATCCATCTGCAATGGCGGTGCGGTAAGTGCGTAACCGATTGTGTCCCCGCAATCTAATTGCATCTTTGAGAGCTTTGGATAGAGAGCAAGACAGCTTAGCCCTAGCTCTGGCTCAGCTGGCTTGCGTTTACCTCTACAATCTCCTTCTATCTTGATCCTAATCTCTTCCAAATTTGGACAGTCCTCTAATCCTGTCATAGGTAGTGGGGTAAGAAATTCTCCAACACTGATCCATAAAGATAGATACTCTAATTTCTCCCAAACTCTGTCTTCAGAACAGAAGCCGTTCTCGTTACTGCTCGAAAACGATGAGCATTGTCCTTCCTCCAATGAATACTTGAACCTCTTGTGGCTCCTTTCGTCGTCGTCGTCATCATCATCATCGTCCTTGTGGTTAGTCTGGCTTGTTTCTTCTTCCTCGTTGGAACCAGACCACACGCAATCTATATGCAGTTTCTTGATCCGATCATAGATCGGCTCAATGGCCTTAATCGAAGCGGTTGTATCTAGATTCTTGCAGCAGGAGATTCTCACATCGATCAGAGTCTTTCTCAAAAGAGTAACCATTGTTCTTAGTCCCTTTACTGTAACATTCTCACAACCTTGAATCTCAAACTTAGTCAGCTTACAACATCCTTTTCCTATAGAAACCAAACTCATATCAGTCAAATCGACGGAGTTCTTTAACGACAACGACCTCAATCCTCCACATAACGAGATGCCGTCGAGCCTCCAATCGGCGGAGCAAACGCCTTGGAATTGACCTAGCTTCAGTGTTCTTAACATCTTACATTTCGAGTTCAATGCTTCTAAAGCTACACCACTGTGATTCACGTTCTTTCCAATGTCAAGAACCAGATCCTCTAGATGTGGTAAAGCTGAGAAAACCTCAATTAATGTCGCCGCCGTGACCGCAGAATCTCCAGCTTCCATGCCTGGAATTGCCCTAGGTGTGGCAAGCGACGCTGTGTCTACCATGTGGAGAAGCGTTAATCTAGGACAATTGGTGGCGACGGCTGAGAGAGTCTCGTCTCCAACGAATTCAAAGTATCTAGGATCAAACGTACAAGCTACACGGAAGTACCTCAAATTAGGGCAAGCTTTAGTGATATCTGAAATTTCGCTTGATTTGTATCCTTCAGTGAAAGACGCTGTGAGGAGATCCAAGCGAGTAAGCCTCGCCGCCACGTCAGCATACCGGTGGAGAACAGGAGGTAGATCTTCAGTCCAGTGATAGAAGGCAGAGAGATCAAGAGACTCGAGAAAACGACAGTGTTCAAAAATAGGAACAAAATCGCCTCCTAAGGAGATCTGAGAAGCTCGTTGATGCCAACGAACGAGCTTGATATGACGAATTCTAGGCCATTGAGGGAGAAGAAGCTCAAGAGAAGTAGGAGATCTAGAGTAAACAGAGAGACTGTTGATAAAAGGGAAACAGATTTGAAGACGGAGAGCGAGGAGGCTCTGATGATCAAAAGGTAGAGAAGCGAGAAGAGAGTGACCCCATGGTGAGAGGAAGGAGAGATCGAGATGAGAAATTGATCCGAAACAGCCAGGAACAAGGGAGAGATCACGAGCGTTACCACGGAGAGTGAGGAGAGAGCGAGTGGATCGTTCGAGAGCGAGGAATTTGTGGGAGACGAGGGAGAGAGAGTTGCGAGTTCGGGAATCGGAAACGAGAGCGAAAATGGTGGATAAGATGACGTCAGGTAGATCGGAGAAAGTGGCGGAGGAAGAAGACGAAGAAGCCATGTGAAGAGAGAGAGAGAGAGAGAGAGAGAGTGGTGAGTTGTATTTAATTTTAGGTTAAGTAGAATAAGAAGATGAAAGAGAGGCACGTGGGCCCACGTGATGGCCCACGTGATGCTGACATTTATCTTCTGCTTTTTTCTGTTTTTAGATAAAATGTCTCTTTGCTTTGGATTATGGGCAAATGGATCTTCTGTTAGATATTCGTTTTTATATATATATATATATTTTTTTTTTGGACAAAGAATGAAATAATAATCATGGGTATTTTGATTTGTGTTACATTATGTTACTCTTACTAAAAAAAAAATATTCATGTTTTAGAAATTCTATGAAATGTTATTAAAACTAGGTTGTAGAATAAATATACTATACATTTTAAAAAATCTCAAAATACACTATTAAAATATTTTCTTTTAAAAAATATTTTTTTTATAAATTTCCATAAGAAGTTTTGGCCAAATCTTTAATCTACCTCTAGGCGTAAAGCATTCCTTTCACCGTGAATTGAACTCATAAGTACAACATTACCGACGACTGCGCTTAACCGACTAGGCCAACTCATCGGTGGTTTTTTAAAAAATATTACACATACAAAAACTATTTAACGGATTCGAATTTATACTTTTTAGTCTAAATTCACTAATTAGAGTTTATGATTTATTTTTGAAGACAATTGGATTTAGTCTTTGAAATTTTAAACAAAACATTTTAAAATTGTTTTTAAGTTTATAATAATTTTAAAACATTAACATTTTATACTATTTTGTGAACAATTGAAAAAATGTGAAATTTTTGTAACTAAAATCCAGTTGTGATATACTTTTTAGAATTCACTTATTTTAATCAAATGTGTTGGATGTTTTGTACGTCCACCTAGAGTATATTTGGTGGTATACTTCTTATGAACAATATTACATTTGTATTTTTTTTTGTTAAATACATTTGTAAATATTGACAAAAAAAAATTCATTAGTATTGGTCATACATAGGCTTTCTTCCTACGACTAAAATTATGGTAATTATTTGCATAGCATACTTAGATTATTATTTATTTTAGCACGCATGAAATCATGAAAGGGAAAACGTGGAACAATGTGGATGGCAAAATAAGCCCAATCTTAGACATTTTTGACTTTTTAAAAAAGAGCATAATGAAAGAAGACCACGTACAAAGACACAAGTACAATAAGCATATCCCAATCAAAAACCAGCAAATCAAAATTGGTTTTGCAACCTTCATACTCTTTAGCAAAAGAAAGAAAAAGTGTAAACTTATTAGTTATTACATAGATCAAAAAGAAATACAAATCCAGGTTGATAAATAATATAAATTAGCATAAACAAATTAAAAACCTGTCTATAAACCAGAAAAACATATACGAAATTAGGAACTTCTAACCAAAATGAGACGCCGATGAGCATGTGCCCTAGTGATAACTACTTCTTCATTCATCTGTACTAAGTGGGATTTAAACCCTAATGCTTTCAGTTGTTGGATAGCTATATTGCCAATGAGACATATAACAAAAAAAAAAACCAAAATAAGACTACCAATATCCTCTATGTAGCAAAATAAACTCATTACAAATTAAAGAAATCATTAAAAACCGTTTGGATAATGCTAAAAACTAATAAAAATATCAAAACTAATCGCATGATAATATTGAAACACGTTTAAATCTTTTTTATATAGCGAATTAATTACTATCTCTCAAATAAATGAACAACAACTATTGATTTAATAAGAAAGAACATAATGAACAAGGAGCAAGTGACATAGTGGTATGCCACCTTTGCTGCTTAGTTATCAGACTAGGGATCGAACATAACCACTTGTATAGCGAGTTCATTTTCTCCTATTTATAGAGTTTGGATTATTGGACCGATCCGTTGTAGTGAGATGAATTTAACCAAAAAAAAACATAATGAAATTGCCAATTCTCATTGTGCTTCTGTTGCAACTTAACTAAAATACTATATACTATTAATTTGCTTTTGCAACAGAAAAACGAATAATAAAATATTCACGTTATCTTGTATTATAGAAATTGATTATAAATTATATTTTCTTTTCGGTGATGACTAAAATATAAAACTTAAATGTAGAAAGCAAATTCAATTAATTTGCTTTGGTTCTTTTCCAAACTAGTGTTCACTTTTCTAATCTTATATCTCATGTTTATAGCCACTAAGTTTCTTAGATATAATTTTCTCTTTCGAAAAAAATATATAATTAATCCAATGTATCTTCTTTATTATAATTGGATTGATAAAATATAATATAATTTTATAACTAAATGAAATCGAATTTTCATAAAAATGAATGTAGAAAGAAACATTTAACCACTTATTCAATACCACTTTCTTATTTAGTATATATCTTTTCTCAAATTGATATTTTATCAATTGCGTCCCGAAAGTTAGATTATATAGTAAAAAGAAAGATCGTATAGAAATGATACACATTGTGCCTAGAAAAAATTGACAAATTAGTGGAAACTTTGGTGGAAATGGACCCAAGTTACGAATTTAGTAAGCGAACAAGATATATTATAAAGAAGTGGTGGAAAATGAGAGTGACGTGGAAGTAGATAAGTAACTAGTAGTGATGTGAAGTGGAGCTTTCTTTGTGTTTCTATAAAACTTGGCTCGTTATCTTCAAGTACAATGTTGTGATGTCTTAATCTCACGAAGTTGTCTTGCAGTTTGCATGTCGTTTTGCTTTTTTTGCCTTTGATGATCAAGTTGTTGTTGACACTAATGTCTTGTAACAAATGTAGTTTCCAGAAATCCCACGTGTCTTTTAGTATAGGTTTGAGTTTAATGCAAAACTATACTATCACTTATTGCTCTTTACAAGGCCGGTTCTTAAGTGTAGACATTTTTTCCGTCATTTATCTAGTAAAATTTGTATAATTAAATGTATGTGGTATTATTTAGTATTATGTAATCTATCAAAAAATCATATTCCGTGTTATTTTAGTAAAAAAAAATACAAAAAACTACATGATGATTTACATAATTGATTTTGAGTTCAAACATGAGTTTACTATCCTTTTCTAATTAGTTCAAAATATAATCAATTTTTTAAGAATATATAAATATATCTATATTTTTTTTTAAATATGGTCTTTAAAATAAATCTATTTTTTAAAATCTTTAAAATCTAAAAACTAATTTCCTTTCATGGTTTGTAAAACCATTAAATAAATAACATCGGTTAGGATAACATATTCCAGCATCACACAAAAATGGAGTCTAAAGCTGATAAAGTACTTAATCGTTGCGCTTCACAACACAAAAGATTGGCCAAACCTAGAACCAGTTTTATCAAAAGCAAGTCTGGTATTACTAGAATTCGAATCAATGCAAGTTTCTTATATCCCATGATCGGCGAATTCAGAAGCGGACGTAGCGGTGGCGCACGCCCGATCTCTATCTCCTTATGTTTTATTATGTTTTAGTGTTATTTCTGATTGGATGATACATTTGATGGAGGTTATTGAATTAAGTTATTGTGAGATTAAAAAAAAATGTTAAAATAACTGAGAAAGTACATTGATTCACATGCGATCTCAAATTTATTGTTTTGTCAGAGTGTACCTAAAATCGGCTACTCTTCCCTGAACTTCACGTTATATTTCAAACCAAACTAAACTTATCTCAGTTTAACTTTGGTAACGGCTTAGCCCAATCCAAACGTTAAATCAAAGATTAATTGAGTTTTTTTTACTTCAACTAAAGTCCCAAATCAAGCATAATCTTCAACTAAGGTTTTCTCAGTTTCATTTGGGCTTTAAGCCTTCTCCTTTTTGGTTTGGTTATATCAACTGGGCTTTAAGCCTTCTCATTCTTTGGTTCATGAAGCTCTCATGGGCTTGTTGAGGTGTTAGCTGTTATGTTATTATATATATATCCATGAATATGTAGATAAAAAAGTAATCTCTATATTTAGTTGGTCAATAAAATAGCATAAAGCTTGCTGGTAAAATTATTAAAATTACAACTTTAAATTTAAATGTATAGAAAAATAGGTACTTTCTCAATTTTTTTTTTGGTGAATCGAGAAGAGGAATTCCTCTCTCAAGTATTATTAAAGTACTGAAAAAAATAAAACTCAAACAATCGTCAATCTAGGATATGAAATCCCTTGAGAGTCTGCCAACAACACCGAAAACAAATCAACAGGGATTACATCAAGTAAATGAAGACCATGTGATAGAGAAAACGCGTGATTCGCAAGAGCATTAGCCAACTTATTTGCTTCACGATACACATGTGTGATACGGACAGTCCAGTCCTTCTTGAGTAAGCCATGGCACAAACGCACCAGGAAAGCTAATGGATGACAATCATCAACTCCATCTTGTAAAAACCCCACCACCAGCTCAGAATCCAACTCTAGGAGTATTCGTCTATAACCCTTGTCCCAAGCAATAAACAACCCATAGTAAACACCCCATAACTCAGAAAGGGGAGCTGTACAGGTTCCAATATTCAGAGCAAAGCCTCCGCACCAATTACCATCCCGATCTCGTAGTACCCTACCCGCTGCGGAGCTCCCCGGATTGCCTCTGGAAGCTCCATCCGTATTAATCTTAATCCAATCATTTTCCGGTGGTAACCACGCAATTTATCGCTCTAGTCTTTCATGGCTACCCGATACTAGAATACTCGCGTTCATATGGCTATGCATCACTTCCTTAGCTAGGCTTTTAAGAAAACTAAGCCTATCTCGCCATAATACTGAGGGTTCGAAGACATTAGCACATCTCCACTTCCACGCCCACCACACCGTTAAACCATAAATACAACGCCATGAATAATCTATTGTCACATAATCTGATCCCAAATTGGAGTACAACCATTCAAGAATAGATTCTTGAAAGAAACGTTGCTGAAGGCGTGGAGGAACAAGCCGAAGCCATATACCCTTGATTGCTAAGCAATCTCGAAGAACATGTGTAATAGTCTCTTCACCCTGTTTACATACTTGACAGAGAGAGGTACCACTAAGATGTACTTTCTCAATTTTAACATATGCGTTTTTTCCCTTCAATTTTTCAATTTTAATTAACTATAGATTCATATAAGGTTTATAATGGATTATAAAATTACTAGACGTTGTATTCAGCGGTGCTCATTTCTTACATTTTATTCTCTATGATGAAAAAATATCTAAATCTATAAAAAAAAAAACAAAGAAAAACTCCATAATCACTGGCGGATAGATGATGATGAGAAGTTGTAAATACTATTTGTCATCATCATATATATACATATGACGAAAAACAAAAAAAATATAAATTTGACCTATACAATGAATGTTTACATCTTCCTATTCATTATTTATGTGATAATAATAATTGTTACAATTATCTCTACGAAGGTTTAATAATACCAATAATTGAACAATACATGAGTGTTACACGGTTTTAAGATATTTAATGCTTAAAGCTAAAGATAAAAATGATATTTTTTAACAGGAGGTGGGATCGAACCCGTTCCAAAGAATCCTTATAGAAGCAAAAAATGATGACTTTTTGATGCCCCTAAAATTTATAAATCCCTTTATTCTTTTAACAAGAGCTCAATGTTCAAACATATCTTCTTGCTAGATCAGCGCGACATCTAAATATTTTTATTTCATATCTTATTGATAAGTCACCCATGTATGGAGCGCTGACCCATATAATGTTTTTTGTTAAGTTATTAATGTTTTTGGTGACAAAAAAAAAATTATGTTTGAGATCCATCGGTGCTCATTTCTTACATTTTAGTCTCCGTAATGTACCATGAAAAAATATCCCAATCTGAAAGAAGAAAGAAAACAAAGAAAGTCTCCATAATCACCGGCGAATAGATGATGATGAGAAGCTATAAATACTATTTGTCATCATTTTATATACGTATCTGTCAAAAGTTTTGATGAAAAAATATATATAAATTTGACCTATAACACGAATGTTTCAATCCTCCTATTCGTTATTATTTATGCTATACTAATAATAATTATTACAATTATCTCCACGAAGGTTTAATAATACAAATAATTGAACAATACATGGCTCTTATGTAGTTATGTATATATGGGGCCATATGTATATATGTAATTACATATCTACTTATACATATAGACTTAAGAGTACCAATATGTGTCAAGTCAAAGTTGGTCCTAATCAGGCTCTCACGAATTCTATCTCATAATATTTTCCAAATTTTTTTGCATCCTTTACCAACCAAGCCTACTTTTTATGAGTTGTCATAAACAATTAATCTTTGTAGAATCAATATAAAAAGTGCACTTATTAGTGACACTAAATCTTTCCATGGACTATAATTATATAAACTCATAATTCACCACTAAATTAAGTAGCTGATTATTATTTTTTGTTATCACATTTTAATTAAAAGAATGTGATCCACAACTAATTTTTTTAATACGAAGTTTTGCGAGTACAACAAATTAAACTTTTATGAAAAATGGGCAAAAACATATATTTAACCACTTGACCAAAATTATTCTTCCCGTAGTATTTTAATTTACACCAACATATTTTAAATATTTTTAATATTCTCTTTGTTTTTTATTTAAGTTTTAAAGCTCAAATGCGTCGATTAATAAAATACAAAACATTTTTTTCATAAAATATTATCAATCATATACATCTAATGTGACAAATTACGGGATATGAATTTCCTCAAGACCTCTTATCCATGGTTTCGGTTGGTAAACCGACAACATTTTAATAGAAAAGCGGACTTATCAGCGAGGACAACTCGAACAAAGCATCGACTTTTTATACATATTGATTTCTCATATGTGCATTGGTTTGTTGACTCAAAAAATGTTTTTGTTTGATTTCAATATATGGTGAAAAAAACATCTAATGTAACAAATAAAAAATCATACTTGATTAACACTGATTTTTTCATAGATATGCAAAGATGGTGCCAAAAAAACATGAAGACAACATTTTTTTTTTGTCACCTCATGAAGACATCATTTAAAATGAAGTAATACTTCTTTTTGTAAAACATCATTTATTGTGAATTAGAGTAAGTATATTACTAACTCATAAAGGTAACAAATAAATGAATAAAATAAAATTGAAATATTTTTTTGGAACTTACCTAGTACCAATTAATAACACTATTATTAACAGGATAAAGACACAGAAATGATATTTTTTCATGTTACCCATTTTCCCATGTGATGTGAACAATCTCTCTCTTTTCTAGACTTTGGAGTATATTATATAACAAAACAATCCAAAACTCCTATTTTCACACACCAATCTCAGATCAAAGAAAACAGAGAGAATGGGTTTCTCTTACCAAAGAAACCCATCTCTCTCTTTCTTCTTCTTCTTCCTCCTCTCTTTCTCCACAATCTATGCTTACACTAACACAAGTAGTAGCAACAATGGTGAAGAAGTAAGAAGAGAGTTAGCTAATGGAAGATGTGATTTGTTTAGAGGGAATTGGGTTTATGATTCAACATATCCACTTTATGATTCTTATAAATGTCCATTCATAGATCCACAGTTTAATTGTAAGAAGTTTGGTCGTCCTGATAATCTTTACCTTAAGTATAGATGGCAACCATTTTCTTGCTCTCTCCCTAGGTAACTATAAACTCTCCTCTCTCTCTCACATGTCTCAATTTTGAATCTTGATGTTGATTCAAGATCAAATATTTTTTTGTGTTTTGTTTGCTTTTTTTTTCTTGGATTAGATAAAGTAACAATAAAATGCATGTGGTGACATTTTTTAATTTTTTGTTTGGTTACTAAAGTAAAATTTTCCCCCTTTTTATGTTCTATTGTGGATTAAATATATTTTTGTTCATTCATAAATGTGGAAACTTTACATAAATAGGTACACTAGTAAGAAAGGTATTTTTTCAATTTTAACAAAATATATTCTCTCTCCTAGTGAGTCTTTTCTCTTTCACTGTTTTTTTTNTTTTTTCTTTCACTGTTTTTTTTTTTTTTTTTTTTTGCCTTTTTGGATTTCAAAATTTGAAACTTTTATGAGTTGCTTTGAGCAATAATGTCTAGGAATCTCATAATTCCACTCACCAAAAAAGGTATAAAAACAGAATCCAAAGTACAAACCAAGGTTTCATTGATTTTATTTTTTTTTGGAAAAAAAAGTAAATATAAACAGTTTAAATTTCAACTTTGAAGTAAGGTTGGTTTTTGAATAAAATAAAACTAGCTTAGACATGGCTTGTATATGGGTAAGTGGTAGATCTATTGTTGCATTTTTTTTCTTCTTCTTAGTTTGATTATATATATATATATATATATATATAGAAATTGGTTATGGATCAAAAATAGTATCTATTTAAATATAATAAAAATAACTATATTTTTTTCTTGGCATTATGTAAATGAGGATTTTAAAAATTGTTTCTTTTTATGTAAAACCAAAAAAAAAAAAATTGTTTCTTATGTTTATGTTTTCAGATTCAATGGGTTATATTTCTTGAGGAAAATGAGAGGGAAGAAAATAATGTTTGTGGGTGATTCATTGAGTACAAACATGTGGCAATCTTTAGCTTGTTTGATTTACTCTTGGGTTCCTAATACTCGTTATACTCTTCTTCACCAAAAAGGTCTTGCTTCACTTACCTTCGAGGTTTGTTCTTTTTCTTTTTCTTATATTTTATGTTTTGTTACATTTTTGAAACAATTTACAAACCCGGATGAACATGATATTTAATCCAAAAATTTTACAGAAAACAAAACCGACAAAATTTAATTTATGAAGCTAAATGTTTAAAAACACTAAAAGACATTTATCTTTTTTTCTTTGGATATTTTATTAAAAATTAGATAAAATTTTGGCAAAAATATAAATAAAAATAAGTAGATTTTTATTGTGGTGTGACTTTTCACTAGAAATGAAGTGGGTTTTAGCTTTATAGTGTGGTGAAAGTATTTATTTATGCTTTTTCTAACGCTTACTTATTTTAATAATAAGATAAAAAGTTAACGAAGAAAGGAATAAAGATTACCTTTTTATTTCTTGTCTCTTAGATTTGATATAATTAATGTGTTGCTATTAAAATAGTATTAAGACAAGAGAATGATAGAGCATTTAAAGATGAACGTGATTAGTGCTTATTTCCCAAAAAAGAGAATCTCCCGGAATATCATGACATGTTATCCTCTTTATCATTATGAATTATGATCATGAGCCACTCAAAAATAGCTACATTTTTTTAAGTTTTATTACCTCTATTTCAAATAAATTATTTGTTACATCTTTTTTTAAATCATATTAAGTATTATTCTAAAATTATCAAATTAAATATAATTTAAAAATTTGATGAAAATATCATTATTCATTTTATACTATAAATTGTAACAAATTTTTTTTTTAATATATGTGGAAATTTTTTAAATTCCAATTAAAATAAAATGGTAGTAGTAACTAAAATATTAAACCAAGTGGTCATGTTCTACTAGTTACCACATTTGAAAAGAAATCACTTTGTTGGTTTAGATCAGGGATCGATTCTCTTAAATGCGGAATTACGGTTTTTTTTTTTTTTGTCAGTCGAAGATGATGTCACACTTTAGGCCTATTAAAAAATTCGGTTAATGAATTCAACGGTATCACTCACCCTATAAAAAAATTAAGAGCTTCCACTCCTAACTTTTGTTAGCGTACTTAAAAAAAAACTAAGATACAAATTGGGGGTGTGATCTCCATAATGTACTTAAAAATTTCCGTTTGCATTTTTCGTATTAGAGTTGCATTTTCTTATATTATACTTATGTATTTATTCATTATGAATTGAGTTTTATATATTATTAGTGAAAATAATTTGCAAATGGTACGAACGCAGGAATACGAAGTGACGTTGATGTTATACAGAACACAGTTCTTAGTGGATTTAGAGATAGAGAAAGTTGGAAGAGTACTTAAACTAGATTCCATAAAGCAAGGTAACATGTGGAGAGATATGGACGTCTTGATTTTCAACACGTGGCATTGGTGGACTCACACTGAACACATCCAACCGTACGTTTTTCTTTTCTTTTGACTCTTGTCTTTGACTTCAATTTGACTTAATTTGATGACATCAGAACCTATCATAAAAAATTTTAAAAATACAATCTAAAATGAAAAATAGACAGATTTTTAAACTAAAATTATTTAAATGGATTAGTTCTTAAATTAAAATTTTAAAAATAAAAATAAATCGTAAACTCGTACATGGCCTCAAGACCGGCTATGATGACATGTGTTTGTGTATGTGATCAGGTGGGATTATATGGAAGATGGGAATAGATTGTACAAAGACATGAACCGGTTTGTTGCTTTTTATAAAGGCATGACCACTTGGGCTCGATGGGTTAATACTAATGTGGATCCTTCTAAGACTAAAGTCTTCTTTAATGGAGTTTCTCCTACTCATTATGAGTAAGTCATCTAATCTTATTATTTTAATATATTCAAATAATAGATAGGTAAAAAGAAATTCATATGTTTATGGTTTTTTAAAGATTGAGTTGACCAAAAATTAGTTTGGTTTATGTCATCTTAAACAATTTATATGCATAACATAGTTTGATTCAATAAATAAGCATAACTTTTATAACATTTTGATACTATAAAAAATGATTTTGAGGTCTTAAAGTGATATGATTGTCATTTTTGTTGCATCTTCAATCAAAATCGAGTTCGAACTCGATCATTAATACAAGTGTAATTTTTTCATTAACTTTTGGCTTCTGAGTCAATTTATTGTGGTTTGGAGATCAAAAGTTTACTTAAAATAATCCGGTCATACTATGTGAATGTAAAATCTCTTATTCAATTAAGTTTGAGTTACTACGCCGATATGTTTTTAAAAAAATAATNTTTCTACGCCGATATGTTGTGGTTTAACAAAAAATAATAATAATAATAATAATTTTGGTGATTCTACGTTTATTTCATTCAAAGAAAAAGTCACATGTTTAGGGTTTTAGTTTAAAATCTAGATTGTATACTATTATGTTAATTTTATTACACT
>OVAV01000918.1:0-15277 GCA_900406375.1 Iberis amara | reverse complement strand
TTTTCGAACGCTAAGGAAAGCCATATTTCTTGTAGTGTTTCATAGTATTCCAAAAATGATCAAATTTTCTACCTGTTTTAAATTATGGATCTTCCCCTAACATCAATTTGGCTTCATTAAAATGCATATCAATTAAAAATACTATTATTCAACAACAAAAAATTGGGTAAAATATGAATAAAAACTCACAATATATTCATTTGAAGCACCATTTATACGTCGGTTTTCACATTGTTTGATGCATGCATGGAATTTTTTTGTTGCTCTCTCAATAGTTTGGATTCGAGATTGAATAGATCTTTTTGTACGTTTACTCCAAGTTGGATTTTTTGCATTTTTGTAAGCTTCCAACACACGAGACCAAAATTGATCGGATGATTGATAAGCACCTTTAATTGAATCTTGAAAAATTTCTATGTATACTTGACATAAAAATTTATCTTCTTCTTGAAAATACCCACATAAACGAATAGACATTCTATTTAGAGAGTGTAAATTTTCTAGAATGAGTTATATTGTGAATACTATTTGGTATTTATAGACACATACATGATGCTTTGAGTAAATTATTTGTCTTGAGCATTAATTAATAAATCATGTAGTTAATGTAAAAATAAAATAATAGTGAGCCTTACTGTAAACCTGTATGTCAGATTCGACATGCATTGGCAAGATTAATAAATTGTAGTTTTTGACTTAATTTTTCGATATGGTTATAGCTGTTAAACCCATCACTACCAAAACACATTTAATATAGCTATCAAAACATTTAAACACCAAAATTAATTTTTCTGATCAAAACATCAATACCAAAACACATTTACTATAGCTATTTGTTTTCATCTATTTGTATGTACATTTTCTATTCATTACACAACATGCAATACCTGCAAACATCAAAAATTGGTTTCATCTTTTTATACATAACCTTTTTGATTGGTTTAATGACATTAAATTAAAAAATATATGTCATTTATCAACAAAAATATAAATATATTTCTAATGAAAAACACTCTAAGTTAACATCTATAAATAGGAGTAGAACTAAGTAGTTGTCATCACAAATACATTTCACTTTATTCTTCATAAATTTTATCTTTTGACATGAATTTTAATTTTACAAACAACCAACAATTTTTTTAGTTCATCATCTCTTCAAATGATGATGAAAACGCGAAGATCATCAATAACCTCGACAATGAAGAAGAAGCGATACATCTTTATATTGCTAATAACAACTCAATCATCCAAAGTAACGAGGTGAATCATGGTGGCTCAGTTCTCAGGCGTACTCTCATCCACCGCGATCGAGAAAACGCACTTCTTAGGTTGTTCCATGATTACTTCTTGGAGATCCCAAATTACAGTGATGTTATGTTTCGAAGGAGATATAGTATGTCACGTACTTTGTTCCTTCATATTATTAATGCAGTTGAAAATCTTGACAACTATTTCACGCAAAAAAAGGATACAATGGGTAGAATGGGTTTATCTTCCCTTCAAAAAGTAACAGCAGTGTTTCGGATGTTAGCGTACGGTCTTCCAGCAGATGCTACGGATGAGTACATTAAGATAGGTGAATCGACTGCAATCGAAAGCATGAAAAGATTTTGTCGAGCTATTGTGGAGATATTTTTAGAGCAGTACCTTCGATCACCAAATCCTAATGATGTTGCAAGACTTCTTTATATTGGTGAAAAACGAGGTTTTTCATGTATGTTTGGTAGTTTAGATTGCATGCATTGGAAGTGGAAGAATTGTCCTACCGCCTGGGCAGGACAATACATAGGTCGTAGTGGATCACCAACTCGAATTCTTGAAGCCGTAGCAGATTATGATCTTTGGAAATGGCATGCGTATTTTGGAATGCGAGGCACTAATAATGATATCAATGTGTTAGAGTCTTCGCATCTTTTCTTTAATCTTGCGCAAAGTATTGCTCCTCCTGCTCATTATTTTATTCAAGACAAGGAATATAAAACGGGTTATTATTTGGCTGATGGAATATATCCAAAATGGTCCACCATAGTACAAACCATTCATGAACCAAGGATTGCGAAGAAAAAATATTTTGCTACACGACAAGAAGCATGTAGAAAAGATGTAGAACGTGCATTTGGAAACCTACAATCGCGTTTTGCTATTGTGAAAGAACCAAGGATTGCGAAGAAAAATCTACAATCGCGTGAACTCGATGCACCAATTAAAGTTGCAAGAGAAGCTCCACATGTGGATGTTCAGATGGCGGAGGATGAAAATATTCGATTCCAAGAGTTTCTCGCCCGATTTAAAAAAATTAAAAATAACAAAGCTCATTTCTTACTTCGGAATGCATTAGTTGACCATTTGTGGAAAAAACATACTAATGATGGTGATTAAAATATATACTATGTTGTATTTATTTTCTATGATGTAGTGTAATGTTATTTAAATAATAAATATTTTATTTAAATAATTTTATATTTCATATAAATTTGTATAAAAATAATTAATTATGGTCAATTTATAATTTTAAAAAGTATAAAGTAATATTAACAATAACAAAAAAATAACTTTATTTTAGAGTGAAAAATAGAATAATACATTGGAATAAATTAACTCTATTTTGGAATGACTCCATTTTAGAATGAAAGGATACCATAATGGACCGGAATGAATAAGCGATGTCCAACTATACCCAAAGAAAGGTAAAACCACTTAACAATAGGAGCCTTTGTCCAATGCTCGATCAAATTCCTCAACTCAATGTTTCTTCTTCAGCTTTCTTGGTCCCATGTCACAATTACAATCGGGTCTGTGATCTTCTTCTTTCTTTATCTCGCTCCAAATCCATTTCTAAAGGATGTCAGCTTCATGGCTACACCCTCAAATCAGGCCTCTCTCTCATCCCTCTCGTCGCTAACAATCTCATTAATTTCTACTCCAAATCCCAGCTTCCATTCGATTCTCGCCAAGCTTTCCAAGATTTCCCTCAAAAGAGCTCTACCACTTGGAGTTCCATCATCTCCTGTTTTGCTCAGAACGACCTTCCATGGTTATCCCTCGAGTATCTCAGGAAAATGATGGCGGGAAATCTTCGACCGGATGATCATATTCTTCCTTCAGCAACCAAGTCGTGTGGGATTTTGAGTCGATGTGATATTGGCAGATCGGTTCACTGTCTTTCGATGAAGACTGGGTTCGTTGATGATGTGTACGTGGGAAGTTCTATGGTTGATATGTATGCGAAATGTGGACATATTGTTGATGCTAGGAACATGTTCGACGAAATGCCTCACAGAAATGTGGTTACTTGGAGTGGGTTGATATACGGTTATGCCCAAATTGGTGAAAATGAAGAAGCTTTAGTGTTGTTTAAAGAAGCATTGTTTGAGAATCTCGCTGTTAATGATTTCTCGTTTTCAAGTGTCATCAGTGTCTGTGCTAATTCAACTCTCCTTGAACTAGGCAAGCAGATTCAGGGATTGTGCATCAAGTCTAGCTTTGACTCGTCCAGCTTCGTAGGTAGTTCCTTAGTCTCATTGTATTCAAAGTGTGGCGTTCTTGAAGGAGCTTATCAAGCTTTCAACGAGACACCTATGAAGAATCTAGGGATTTGGAACTCAATGCTCAAGGCGTATGCACAACACTCGCATGCTCAAAAAGTTATGGAATTGTTCAAACGGATGAAACATTATGGTATCAGACCAAATTTCATAACTTTTTTAAACGTGCTTAATGCTTGTAGCCACGCGGGTCTGGTTAATGAAGGAAAATACTACTTTGATCTGATGATTGAATCCAGAATCGAACCGACGGATAAGCATTACGCTTCTTTGGTGGATATGTTGGGACGAGCTGGTAAACTACAAGAAGCACTTGAAGTTATAACGAATATGCCAATAGATCCCACGGAATCTGTCTGGGGAGCTTTATTAACGGGTTGTACAATCCACAAAAACACAGAGCTTGCAGCATTTGCAGCAGACAAGGTCTTTGAATTAGGACCTGTGAGTTCCGGTATGCACATTTCGTTATCCAATGCGTATGCAGCGGATGGTAGATTCGAAGACGCGGCCAAAGCCAGAAAGTTGCTAAGAGACAGAGGGGAGAAGAAAGAAACAGGGCTAAGTTGGGTTGAAGAAAAGAATAAAGTTCATACATTTGCAGCTGGAGATACACGCCATGAGAGAAGTAAAGAGATCTATGAGAAGCTGGCTGAGTTAGGGGAAGAGATGGAGAAAGTGGGTTACGTAGCAGATACGAGCTTTGTGCTTAGAGAAGTCGATGGTGACGAGAAGAATCAGACCATAAGGTATCATAGCGAGAGATTAGCTATTGCATTCGGGCTGATCACGTTTCCAGCTGATAGGCCGATTCGAGTGATTAAGAACCTGCGTGTGTGCGGAGATTGCCATAACGCGATCAAGTTCATGTCGGTATGTACAGGACGAGTGATCATTGTTAGAGATAACAATCGTTTTCATAGGTTCGAGAATGGCAAGTGCTCTTGTAATGACTATTGGTGAAAATTCATTAGATTTTGTTTACTAGGTGGTTCCGTGCAGTGATTAATTTTGTAAAATTCATGAAAAAATAATTATTCTAATTAGTTTTTTTTTGTCACCTTTGAATGTTTTATATAAACTGAACATCTTATTACGAAATCCGCAAATTCTGGTAAGTAAGACAGACATGCCGGGAGCTAAAGTGATTTTACAAGACCTAAAAAAAAAAAATGCTTAAACTGAGAAATTGAATAACTATAATGCTTAACTTCAATACCATAACGTATTAAAATAACTTCTCTCTCCAAGCAGATTGTGTAACTCATTCCGTTGTCTTTGCTGCCATTGGTGTTCGGCCACCGTGTCGGCGTTTAGCGACCCCTTTCTTGTTTTATTTTTGTTTTTCGTTTTTTTCTATAAGCTCTTTTCGTATCCGTTTTCTCGTTTATGGATCTGTTGCGGTCGATCTCCATCGTTGTCACCATTTCGGATTCACCGGAGTTGTGCATGTTCCCTTCCTTCCATCGTTTCCACCTTCATGAATCTGTCTGATCATTTCTTTTGTCTTATCTATTATAGATTCATTATATGGCTTTTAGGTCACACGTCTAGGTGCATGCGGCGATGGAGAGGATGTGGAGTTGTCGGCGTTGGTGTGTACCGATTAAAGATGAATCGTTGGAGACTCTGGTTGCTCGGATCTATATGGATAGGTGTGGTTTTTTGGTTGCCGACTCTCCATCAGATGGTGTTCTCTTCGCCCTTTTGCTCCATCTTAGCTGCCGGAGGTGGAATATTGTGGATGGTCCATCTGACCGGATCTATGGCGTCTGGATGGTTGGTGTCGGCGGATGGTCTCCAAGCAGGCGTAGGGCATACTCCTCTCCACTGGGCTTCGGTTTGGGCCTATTTAAAAATAAATGGAGGTCCGTTTATTTTTTGTATCAAGCTTGTATTTTAATATGTATCTTAAGTAGATATTTTGTTAACTTAGTCGTCCTTCTCTTTGTATTAGTTTTAGGAATACAGCTTCTTTGGGACTCATCTCCTGCTACTATTTTCTTCAGTCTTAGACTGATCATCAGGAATTTAAAAGATAGCATCAAGTTTAGTAGTTTAGAGTTTTCTAAACTACGTTCTCATTCGGGATTTCTTTTCCTTTTAGAAAATTTTTATTACCTCAATTTTGAGGGCATCTACCCTTTATGAGTTTCTATCTTTCTCGAAGTGGGATTCGTTATACCTCTTAGTGGGTTGTATTCTCTAAATTAACACAATATTTTGACGACAAAAAAAAATTCAATACCATAACTTTCCACGAGCAATGACTACGTTCCGCTTAAAACAAATCACCTTTAAACTCTAAGGAGATAACTGGTACGTGTTCTTGTTTGAAATAAGTAGACTTCTAAAATGAGAAACTTGCACTTTTTCAAGATGACAGAATGAGGTCTCATCCGAGACAAACTGAAACTACTAAAACTATCGGGAACGTTAAGTCGACACGAAAGCGACTATAAATCAGTAGGAAGAAGGCAAATCTAGACAGACCTCGATTAAATATGTCGATTGAATATTAAAGTAATCAAAGATAATTAAAAAGAATCTATAATTAATTTTAGGGTTTTATAACTCTATAAAATATTTATAAATATTTATTTATTTGCATGGTGCAAACCACATAGTTTAAATTAATAGTAATAGGGCTGACAAATATTTTTTTTAGTGGAATATTTATCTTATTAATAATAATACTATGGAAGATGTGCTATCGAAGAGGTGTGTCTTTTATTTTTTTTTATAAAAAATTCTTATTTAAATTCTGTAAAAATTGAAGAGTTGTTATTAAAAAAGTGTGTATCTTATATTTATTTTTTATAATTCTTATTAAATTTTGTAATATAGAAGATGTGCTATTGAAAAGATGTGTCTCTTATTTTATAAAATTTTATTAAATCCTAAAAAATCTAAGAGGTGCTATTGAAAAATGGAAGATGTGTTATTAAAAAGGTGTGTCTCTTAATTTTTTAATTTAAATTCTTATTAAATCTTGTAAAAATTGAAGAGGTGCTTATGAAAATGTGTGTGTGTTAAATTTTTTTATATAATTCTTATTAAATCCTATAAAATTTGAAGATGTGCTATTGAAAAGACATATCTCTTAGATTAATTTTATAATATTCTTATTAAATATTGAAAAACGTAAGAGGTGTTATTGAAAAGATGTGTTTCTTAAGTTTTATATTTTAAATTTAAAGAGGTTTCATTTGACAATGTATGTCTCTTAAGTTTTTTTAAAATTTTAAAATTAAAGAGGTTTTTCTTATTGATGAGGCGCCTTCGGACGTCTCTAATGCCTCCTCCAGCCATTGTCCTCGAGTGAAAACTAAGCCTAAGCATATTGTCAAGTGTCTTAGCTCAAAGCAAAATGGTCCCCTTCCCAAGCATCCAAAATCTTTCTCGCGGAAGCGTCAATGATTATGTCGGGTTTCGCCATGAATACTCGGGGCTTTAATCAGTCCTGTAAGCACCAGGTTGTCAAGAATTGGATTCACTCTTTAGGTTTTCATTTCAGTTGTCTTCTTGAGACCAGAGTCTCCTTTGATCATCTTTCTAATATTGCTCAGGTTGTGGCTCCAGATTGGGGTATTGCTCATAATTACCACTATCACCGTCTTGGCCGTATTTGTTTTTTGGCACCCAGAAGTTTGTTGTTCTATTGTTCATGTTTCGGCTCAAATGAATAATGTCTGTCTCACTCTACCTGATGGTATATCCTGCTTTGTATTGAGTATATATGCTTCTAATTTCATGGTAGGCAGAGTTGGGCTTTGGAAAGAGATCATGTCTATTCATAATCAATTTGGTCAAGCTCCTTGGATTCTGATGGGGGATTATAATGAGATCCTGGCTACTTCCGATCATTCACATGGAACTATCACTTGCGCTCATCATAGGTGTATGACTGACTTTCAAAAATGTATGCACTCTTGTGATCTTCAGGATATTGATGCAACGGGACCTCGTTTCACCTGGTGGAACAATCGTTCAGTGGATCTTATTGGTGAAAAGATTGATCATGTTTTGGTTAACAATGCTTGTATTCGTGCTTTCCCTATGCTCATGCACGCATTGAAACCTCTAGAATTTTTGATCATGCTAGAATCCATCTCACACTCTTTCCCCTGGCTGTAATCTCTCAACCCAAAAGCTTGACCATTTAAGTACTTCAACTTTTGGAGTCAGCATCCTGATTTTTTAGACAAGGTTCGGGTTTCATGGTTCTCCTCACCACCTCTTTATCACTCGCGTCTTGCTTTGGTATTTTTTCATAAGAATCTGAAGACTCTCAAATCAGTCCTTAGACATCTCAATCACTTTACTTTTGCCGATCTCTCGCAAGCTACATCCAGCTCCTTGGCCACTCTTCTTTCCTATCAGGATATGGCTCTCTCTAATTCTACCTCTACCACTTTTTCTCTGGTCGAAGGCGATGCCAAAGAGTGGCATCGTTTATTATCTCTTGAGGGGCACATTTATCGCCAAAAATCGAGAATCACATGTCTTCAGAAAGGTGATAAAAATACAGCTTTTTTCACCGAACTGTCAAGTCACGTGCTTCTCGCAATAGGATCAGCTCTTTAACTATAGATTCTTGGAGTATTATTTCTAATCCTGAGGATGTTCAGGCAGAATCCGTTAGTTACTTTCAGGTGTTCATGCAAATAGTGACTGATCCTCCTCCAAGTACAAATCTGCAGAATCTGGAATCTCTCATTTCTTATCGATGTAAAAAAGCTACTTAGTGTCATCTAATGTCCCCCATCACAACAGAGGAGATATGCAAGGTTCTTTTCTCGATGCCTTCTAATAAGGCCCCTGGCCCTGATGGATTCCCAGTGGAATTCTATCGCTGTGCTTGGTCGATCATTGGTTCTAATCTTATCATAGCGGTGCTGTCTTTTTTCCTCTATGGGTTTCTTTCGCATAGTGTTAACTCCACCACACTTGCGCTTATTCCCAAGATTGACTCCCCGAGTACGATAAGGGATTATAGGCCCATATGTTGTTGCAATATTCTGTACAAGATCATCTCCAAAGTTCTCGCAAACTGCTTGAAGGTTCTTCTTTCGGATACTGTGGCATCCAACCAAAGCGCTTTTATCAAAGATCATCTCCTGCTGGAAAATTTTCTTCTAGCCACGGAACTAGTCAAAGATTACCATAAGCCCTTATCATCTCCCCGTTGCACTCTCAAGCTTGACATATCCAAAGCCTTTGACACGTTAAACTGGGATTTTATCACTAACTATTCTTCGAGTGATGAACTTTTCGATTCAGTTTACTCATTAGGTTTATACTTGTCTTTCCACAGCTATGTTCTCACTTTCTATTCATGGTCATATTGTAGGTTATTTCCCAAGTTTTTGTGGAGTTCGTCAAAGTTGTGCTCTATCCCCATATTTATATGTCCTTGCTAGCAATGTCCTGCCAATGATGCTCAATCATGCGGCCAGGGACTCCCTCATAGGCTACCATCCTCTTTGTAAAGACATAAGGTTAACGCACCTCAGTTTTGCGGACGATATACTTGTCTTTACTGATGGCTCCGCCCCCTCTTTCACAGGCGAGGTTCAAATTATAAAATCTTTTGGTTGCTTATCTGGACTTGTTATATCGCTCCAAATCCTCTGTGTTCCTTGGTGGTCGATCTAGTGTAAACACACAGCTCGTTGTTCATCATGGATTTGCTCTTGGTCAGCTACCCATTCGATATCTAGGGCTCCCGCTCATAACTAAAATCATGCAACCTCAAGATTATGAGCAACTCATGGATAATATTTATGCTCGGCTACTCTATCATATGCTGGGAGTCTCCAACTTGTCAATATGTCATCCATAGCTCACCAATTTCTGGCTCTCTGTATTCCTATTGCCCATCAAATGTTTGCAAACTATTGTTTCTCTTTGCTCTGCCTTTCTTTGGTCACGTACTCCGACGGGTTCTCACTCTATGAATGTAGCCTAGTTGATTGTCACCACACCCAAAGCTGAAGGAGGCCTGAGTCTGCGTAGCTTACGCGACACGGTCTTGGTTTATCTTTTCTCGCTTATTTGGCGTCTTCTTTCCTCTCCTGGTTCCTTATGGGTTGAGTGGACCAGGTGCTACTTACTGCGTCACCGTTCTTTATAGGGAGATTCGTGCTACCTCGAAAGGTTCTTGGATTTGGAGGAATCTATTAAATCTTCGGCCCCTTGCTCAGCCATTCTTCCGTTATTCTATACGCTTTGGCCTATTCGCTTCATTTTGGTTCGATGATTGGATTGGGCGTGGAAGCTTATCAGAACTCGTCGGTGAAGCTAGGATGCATGGATTTGGAATACCTCGCACAGCCGCTATCGCAGATGCAACACGCAATGGC
Organism: Iberis amara; assembly: GCA_900406375.1. Classification (NCBI taxonomy): domain Eukaryota; kingdom Viridiplantae; phylum Streptophyta; class Magnoliopsida; order Brassicales; family Brassicaceae; genus Iberis; species Iberis amara. The sequence goes on along the minus strand of OVAV01000918.1, from coordinate 5,367 downwards.
TCTTGGTCATTTCAGCGTCAACGTCACCCTATTCTTACTTCACTAACAGGTTTTCTTTACGCTTTGCAGGTACCCCTCCCGCATGGAGTCCCGACATTCCACTTGGCGTCGTGGTCCGAATATCTTTCGCTATGCCTTCTCCACCACAGTAACTTGGGACTAGCTACGCCTCAAATCACCAAAACCGCCTTGGACTCGTCTCATCTGGCTGACCCAAGGCATTCCTCGCTTCGCCTTCATCATGTGGCTAGAAATGCTCGACAAACTCTCCACTGGTTCTCGGATGAAAATATGGAGGATTGAACAACCTTGTATCTTTTGTGGTGAACCTGATGAGACCAGTGATCACCTTTTCTTCGCATGTCCCCTACTCCTACACTGTATGGACGAAATTCACTAGATCACTCACAAGTACCCACGCTAGTCCAGATTGGCATCACACTCCACGACATCTCCATTGCCACCCTTCTACAACTCCCACGCTTCGGCCTCTTGACACACTCCTTCTTCGCTTATGCTTCCAATTTGCGATCTATCACATTTGGAAAGAACGCAATGACTGGATCCATCATTCTGTCCCAAAGTCACCACACCTACTCACTCGTCTTATCAAGTATCATCTCACAAACCTCCTCGCGTCTTTCTCATATGGACTGGACCACAAACTTGAAGGTCTCTCTCGTCGGCGGATAACCATCCAAGAACATTGTCCCCCTTTAATAGCACTCTTTTTCCCATGGTTAGTTTTTTCCCACAGAGTTTTCTAAACATGGTTTTTAACGAGCCTATTCGGACCGACAGCTCTTCTAGGCTTACTTCTTTTATCTCTAATTCGTTGTAAATAAACGACTCCTATTCTTTGCTCAATAAATTTTACATTTTATCCAAAAAATAATAACATTCCTGAAAAATGGAAGAGGTGTTATTGAAAAGGTGTGCCTTTTAATTTTTTTAAAAAAAATTCCAATTAAATTTTGTAAAAATTGAAGATGTGCTATTGAAAATGTGTGTCTTTTAACTTTTTTTTTATACAATTCTTATTAAATCCTGAAAAATGTAAGAGGTGCTATTGGAAAGGTGTGTCTCTTAAATTTTATATTTTAATATTCTCAAAAATTAACGAGGCTTCATTTAACAACGTGTGTCTCTTAAGGTTTTTTTATCTTAAAAATTGAAGAAGTTTTAGTTGACAAGGTATAACTTTTCATGAAAAGATGCAACATTTTGTTATATATATATATATATATATATATATATATAACATTGAATTAAGTGAAGGAAATATATTAATTCGCATTTTTTTAGTTTTACAATACTTTTTGAACTATTTTTGTTAACTACAATGTTACAATGTGGCCTTATTTGTCTAAATTTGTTTGAAGTAGAAAGAGAACAAAATTATAGACAAGGTGTTTAGATGCACATGCAGAAAATTTTTGTAGGTCGTGTTCTTTTTATCTACTTGTTCTTCTGCTTCGAGTTATGATTGCGTTGCAAAATGTTAATATGTTATCAAAAAGATATTACCGTAACTAAAGATCTAAATTTTGTACGTGCAAAAAGATAGGCTAAAAAAGGCACCGAACGTTTATATTATTATTATTTTTAAGGTAATATCTTTCCAATATATTAGAAATAATAGTAAGGAAAATTATATATAATAATAATTATCAAAGATTCAATAAAAAAATTTTTTAATTATTTTTATTGTCTTAAGTTTCAATTTATACTGATAAATCTTTATTTTATCATAACCAATTATGTTTTCCAAAAAATTTATAATTTATTTAAATAAATAGTTTGATTTTTCATTACAGATAAATATCCAAAAACTTTGAATTGGACATTGAAGAAGAAATAATAAATTGTTCCGAAAACCTATAACATTTAGAATGTTTATATCTTTATTTAATAATTTATTAACAATTTATTATTAAAACACTAATTATTTTATATATTTTAAATTATTGTGAAAATTCATGTTATAACATCTATTTATTAATAATATGACTATTTTAAAAAATTTCTTTTATATTAGTAAAAAATTAACTTTTCATTTATATTATATTTTGGCAATTTTTTAGAAATAACATGAAACATCACATTTTTCATTCTTAAATTGTTCATTAAAAGATGTAACCATTATATTGAAAAGGTTTGTTTTCTATATAAAAAATGAAAGAGGTGATATTGAAAATGTGTATCTCTTAATTTTTTTAAAAAAAATCTGATTAAATCATGTAAAATAGAAAAGATGTTATTGAAAATGTGTGTCTCTTAAATTTGTATGAGGTGCAGTTGAAAAGACGTGTCTTTTTTTTGTTAATTCTCAAAAATTGAAAAATTTCATTTGAGAAGGTGTGTCTTTTAATTTTACAATATGTGTATCTTAGTAAAAAACAACTTAATCGTGAAAAATGGAAGAGGTGCAATTGAAAAGATGTGTCTCTTAAGTTTTATTTTTTAATTCAAAGAATTTAAAAAGGTTTCATTTGAGAAGGCGTGTCTTTTAATTTTACAATATGTGTCTCTTAGTAAAAAGAAACGATTTTTTATTTATATTATATTTTGGCAGTTTTTAGAAATAACATGAAACATCATATTTTTCATTCTTAAGTTGCAACTTTTCATTAAAAGATGCAACCTTGTTGGTGTCAAAACCCCCTCAGTAGGATTTCGCCTTAGTTAGTGATATTATATTATTCGACTCAGCATGTATTAGCCCTAGAAGGATTGGTCGAGAGAGTATTTCCTCCTGAGTACAACTAAAGAAGTGATGGAACACCCAGCGCGCAACGACCGAGTCTCAACCGCCCCGAGTTTCCCTGGATACGCCAAGATCGTGGGAACGAGGAGGTACGAACGCAGCGGGATATCAGAACAGAAGCCCGAAGTATTCGGCAGCCCCAGCTAGAACCGGATTCGACTTCAGAAGTATAAATAGAAAAATTAGGAGAGAGAAGAGGGATCTTCTTTTTTCTTTGGAGAATTTTTACTTGAACATTTTTCTCTTATATGCAAGCTCAAGATTAAAGCAATCTGATTGATCAATATAAATCTTATTCATACAAATTTGAGTTGTGCTTTTTCCTTATTAAGATGAAAATTAACGAATTTCTCATAAAAAAAAATCTAAAAATTTACTTTGTGGATTCTAACATCCACAAATTGGCGCCGTTCGTTGGAAGTTTAAAGATTTTCTAACGCAAAAGGAAAACTACAACCAGTTCCATCACTATCATGACTAAAGAACTACCGTCGCAACCGGATGGGTACGCCAGCACGATCCAAGCACTCCGTCAGTCCGTGCAATCCATGTCCAAGAGACTGGAAGATGCAAGATGCCCTGAATCAGTCCCTGCTCGATCGACTTGACAAAATGGCAAAGAAATCCGCAAATCAAACCAAGGCGATTACCAAACGCCTCGACCAGGCAGTCTCATCACGGCGATGACCGCCCCGGGTTTCCGCTCGACGATACCCCATCTCCGGGGAACATTCCAGGAGGTTGATGTTCACTCGAACCCCGAACTCAGTCAAGACGCACGCACACCCTTCCAACACAACAAAAAACCCCGCCGAACGACAACCCCCGAGAGGGACACTCCACTCCGAAGGGCAATCAGTCTCAGGATGACCTCGAGCAATCGAATCACACCGAGCATGTCGAGGATTCAGGCGACGAGAGGGATCGCATTGACCTATCCGAAGGATCAGACGGAGAATCCGACGTGTACGAGGAGGAGTACCACAACCCCTCTTCCCAACCATATAGGCGACCTCAGCCCTCGATCCGAGAAATCCAAGAGATGAAAAACTCTCTCCAAGAGGCCGTCAAACAAATGAACTCTAAAGTTCACCAGGCTATCGGTTCGGCTCCCGAGTTGGACCGACTGATTATGGAGATGCTCCGCAGCCCGTACACCCCGCACATAAAAACACCAAAGTACGAAACCCTGGGAAAATCAAAATTCCCTTTTACGAGGGGAAAACATATTTTAGCGCGTACATGACAGCCTTCCGCATAGCGGTCGGTCGAGCGCAATTCGATGAACACGAGATGGACACAGGATACTACCTGAGGGTTCGATCCACAGCTTCAACCAAATGAGTTTAATGTTCCTAAAGCATTACTCAGTATACATCGAGATAGACATCTCAGATGCTGACATGTGGAGTATGACCCAAGGGCCTAATGAACCCACCTGACAATTTATCGACTGATTCAAAGAGGTGATATCTCAAGTGGTGGTAACCGATAACGCCGCCATCGCCGCCCTCAAAAACGCGGTTTGGGGCGAATTAGAGTTCCGAAAGGATCTGATACTGAACCCTCCGGCAACCATCGATGATGCATTGCACAAAGGTAAGGATTTCGCACGAATAGAAGAAGACTTAATCGAAATGCGCAAAAGGAACATAGAGAAATATCCAGCAACCCAACCAGCAGCTCCGAGGCGCACTCCCCCAGCAGGGAGCCAAACTTTCTTCACCGGAAAACCCAAAAGTGGTCTATGGAACCAATGGAAACGATCCGAGGAGCAAGGAAATACCAAAAAGCACTATGATTATCATAACCAAGACGGCCATTCGACCGAGGAGTGCAGGAGCTTCAAGTCTTTCCTCTTCGAAAAATACCAATCATGCGAGCTGGTAGAGTCCAGCCAGGCTAAGGCAGCAAGCACCAAACCCGATGCAGTAGAACCAAACGAGGAAGCCAACCCTCTCAAACGAGCTCAGGAAGAACTGCCGCAGGTGGCACCGACCCCCCACCCCCACCTCCCGTTCAAGAAACGGATCAACATGATCATGGGAAACCACCAATTCGGTTTGAACTCGATTACATCAATCAAAGCATACGAAAGGAAGGCCGCTTCTTGCGAAAGATGGCAAACTAAACCCCAAGAGGTCGGAGAACCTATCTTATTCGACGAGATGGACACAACGGGTCTCAACCTACCCCATGATGATCCATTGGTCATCGACCTCATCCTAGAAGATTATAAAATCGCGAGGATACTCATAGACCCCGGGAGCTCAGTAGATCTAATCTTCAAGGAGACATTAGCCAAAATGAACATCGACCTATCCCGGATAGAAGGGCCCCCTACGCCCTTAACGGGTTTCACAAGAGAAACCGCCATGACGTTGGGGATGATCAAGCTACTCATACACGCATCAGGAGTATCCAGGATAATCGAATTCACGGTGATGGATCGACCGGCGATATACAACGCAATCTTGGGGACACCCTGGATTAACGCGATGACGACAGTGCCTTCCAACCTACCACCAATGCGTCAAGTTCCCTACCAAGGAAGGAGTCAATACCACAAAAATATTTTTGTTCCAAAAATACCACAAAAT
>OVAV01000917.1:0-15280 GCA_900406375.1 Iberis amara | reverse complement strand
ATGGAGAAGATGATTACTGAAGAATAATCGGTAAGTTGTAACGGGTTTTTTTACATGACAGATAAGACCTGATGACATGGATGAGGACATGGATGATGACATGGCAAAGAGGTAAGCCAGCCGCGATACGAACACATAACTCAGTCTAAAAATATCAACAATCAAATACTACGTAATTCAGTCGCAAGGTGAATGCTATTCTAGTAATTAATCTTTCGCTAATTAATCAGTCGTAATTAGATTGGCAAACCATAAATCAGCCATATCGTCAACTAAATCAGCGGTCACATGAATGTTATTCTAGTAATTAATCTTTCGCTAGTAGGTCAATCGTAAATACGCTGAGTTTAACGTTAATCTGGCCATTTACCGCTGAGTATAGGTAGCTCATCTGTAATAACATCCTATAAGTCAGCCGTTCATTTAATAACTCAGTCAGCTGATGATTATTAAATAAGGCAGCGTAACATAACTCAGTCATTTCATAACTACAACTCAGTCAAATTTACGACAACTCATCATGCCGAAGTATAAGTAAGTTGTAACTTGAGTGCGTACGTCAGCCGTTGTCAAATAAATCAGCCTAATTTATGTAAGTAAGTCGTCCCGTAAGCTGACTATGATCGTAAGTCAAACTTTAACACATAAGTCAGCCAGTTTTATGTAAGTAAGCCGCCACGAGCGGCTGATTTATGTCCGTAAGTTTGTCAATTTCTCATAATTCAGTCGGGTTGTGTAACTCAGCTACATCGTAACCATAACTCAATTGTATCGTAGTAAGTAGCGCTTCACGGCTGCGTTCATTAATACACGTCAGCGAATTCCTACGTGGCGAATGGCATTCCTGTAAATACGTTTTTATCACAACGAAATAGAAGGGCACGCTGGGCATTTAAAAAATCGCAGTAATAAAAAAAAATTTGTATGGTTCTGGTCATTTGTACTAACATGTGTGTTGTTTAAGTTAATTTCCCTTAAAATAAATCAAATAATTATGGAGTGGCTCCCGGATTAAATTCCAGATAAAACTATAACACCAAATAATCAAATAAAAGCTAAGCAATTAAACTAACATGTGTCCCTACTCCTACTAAGAAAAACGGCGGACTCCTAGCCACATGGGTCCTAGTCGCGATCTATGTTTCCTGCTGGATCTGGCGCAAAGTCGAGGTAGTCATCGATGTTAAAGTCTTCGGACGGGTCGCTTTCATCGCTGCTAACTTGCTCCGGACTGAGAAGCGCCTCTACAGCTTCCCATGCGGTTCTGACAACATCATAGACGTGTATGAAGTCTTTCTCTGAATCTCCATCCAACACCGCGTCCTTGATCTCATGCCTGAGTCCCTGATTCCCTATCCTGTCCAGCATGCACAAACTTCCAGATTTCCTAAAGACAACTCTTAACGGGGACACTGGGGTCTCTGATCCCCGGCGGAAAATCGCGAACAATTGGCAAAAATTTTGGTGGAGGGCTGCGGGCAGTCGACACAAGTCCCGGAAAGTTGCAGACAACCAGCACGACTCTTGGCGGTTTCTAATTGTGAATGTGCTCTACAGGAACTCGTCTTGGGTTCTCGATTCTAATCTGGGACGGATCAAAAACTCTATTCCCATAAGTGGCGCGCCAAAACCGGTCCGTCGGGACAGCGTGCTAAATGTTGGCAGTTCGGACGAAGTTACGATAGTAGCCAGTGATACACATTCTCTGCTGTGTCACACCATATCCTGGCCAGCATGCACAAACTTCCAGATTTCCTAAAGACGGCTCTTAACGGGGACATTGGGGTTGAGCTCTGATCCCCGGCGGAAAATCGCGAACAATTGGCACAATTTTCGGTGGAGGGCTACGGGCAGTCGACACAAGTTTCTGAAAGTCGCGGACAACCAGCACGACTCTCGGCGGTTCCTAATTGTGAATGTACTCTACAGAAATTGGTCTTGGGTTCTCGATTCTAGTCTGGGACGGATCAAAAACTCTCTTGTTGGCCGTCAGATGGTTCTCGGGCCGCGCGGCAGCGACGAATCTCACCCCCTCTCTGAAAAGTTAATAAAGTAAAAGTTAGTTACCAAAAGTGTTGGTGTTTTCAAATCACATAATACTTCCTAAGGTTTAAACGTTTTTGTAGGTCCCAGAAACCGATTGTTGTGTTTAAAAACCGTTTTTTCGAAAACCACTTTAATTTTGAAATCTATTGGTCCTCCAGGTCAAAACTGGAGCGACCTTTAACCTAGGCTCTTATACCACTTGTTACACCCCAACCCGGATTAGCCACACCACGTGTCTAAATCGAAGTGAACTGGGGATGTAAGCGGATACCCGATTCTCTAGTCTCCAGAGACTGAATCAGGATCCTAGCCATGGTACACAGTAAAACCGGACCGTTGAAATTCCCGCCAACATTTAAACCATAATAGCTACTTTCCTTAGCTATCTTATTAAGAGAGAGGACTGAGACACAAAAAGGGGGGATGAGTATTTAAGATTACTTAAGGGAACGCATTCACGATGATACGAACGAGAAAATACTTCTCCTAACGATAACCGCATATTCACCAGAAAAGCATCAATCACATGAGCACCCAAAGCTCTTCACACAAGGACTCTAAGCGGCGTAAGTGGCCGTCCCGGTGCCGGGTAGCCATCTGGTGCATAGCCACCCACTACTCCGACGATCCAACAGATTGCATCTGTCAGCGCACCGGACGAGGGCCTTACCAGCGTCCCCTCGCGTCACGGAGCCTACGGGCAGGCCGATCAACCTTTCAGCTATAGTTCGGCAGATCCCCNGTCACAATAGCCCGTTTCCTAGGGAGACACCATCCTACTCTGACGTCGGGTTTCCCCTATGACAAGGCCCCATCCCGTGCGCAACGCCAAACACTATCCCTGTCATAGTCGGCTCCGAAACCACAGTTTGATCTCTAGACCTCAAACAGGATGTCATCTCATTTATTTAACAAACATAATCATTTATGTTCAGTTCACATTCATTGCCATTTATCCCAAATTCATTTATTATACACTAGGTTATTAATTCATCAAACACGACTTCACATCAACTTAGGATATAACCACCAATCATACCTTTTACAGAAATAATAAACACAGAGATTAAGATATTTAGATTAAAGTTATCATATCCTAGCAGTTCTAGTGATCATGCAATAATTGTCTAGATTCAAAGTATCCTAATGCTCTATCAGATTCCTATGAGATTACAAAGAGAATGCAACATCATCGGAAAGTAAGAATGGGAATGCATCCTCACCTTTGCCTATGAGGAGGAGGAGGAGGCGACAGAACTCTAGAATACGTCCCGGCGGTAGGTGACGTTTCTGACGAGATGTCGCAAGCAAAGCGATCCAAGAAGTTGTTCCAAGTGGACACTGGTCGGGTAGGAGGAAGACAACGGGCAGCCACCGGTGCATGAGTCTCCGGGGACGGTTCCGGTGACGACAGCAGTTCGACCCAGTAACATGTAGATTCCCGAGCAGCGGCAGCAGCAGCAGCACACGTTCCTCGAGTGCTCTCTCGCAACTACGCCTGGTGCAAGAGCCGGGTAGACGACATCTGGATCTCCTTCCTGCTGGAGTTCTGGTTGGTGCTTGAAAGATCAAAAGAAGGAATTACCAAAGAGATTGGAGTTTCTGAATTGATTTAAAAATACTTGGGTTTCTAAATCAATTTAGAAAGATTGGACTTTAAAACAAACTAGAAAAAGAGATGGCTCTTATAAAGAATAAAAGAAGTAATGGCATTTAAAAATAATTAAAAAAGGGTTTTGGGCTTTAAAAAAAATAGAAATAAGATAATCGTTTCTTTTGAAATAAGAAAGAAGATTTGGGGTTCTTAAATAACAGAGAAAAGATTTGGCTCTTTATAAATAAAAAAAGAGGATTTGGACTTGACAATAAATAAAAGAGAAGCAGACGTGGGTTTAATAAAAGGGAAGAAGAGACTTGGAGTTTCTCAAAGAAACAGGAAGACTTACGCGACCTTTGCCGGCGATTGGGAGCTCCGACGACATAACGGAGCATAGGATTGGAACGAGGAAGCCGAGATGTAGCCGATGGAGCTGCTTTGGCAACGGTGGCGACCTCCGGCGAAGAGACGCGGTGGAGCAGAAGTCGGAGAGATCTCTTGCGTTGTTAATGCATTTTGAATATTGTTCGGCTTTCTCTTCTTCAATACTAACTGGTCCAAGCTTACCACAGGTTGTCTCCATGTTACGCCAATCCTCCAGAGCATAGTGTAACATTCATGAACTACTAAGTGTGGAAAGTATGGCCGGGTTGGCCGAGCCAAACGATGATACCGAGAACCAAGAGGTTAGAATCCAAGAGATGGGGAAAAATTAGGAAAATTTTCTAAGTGATGCATTTTTCGTAATTCAATTTGGGAAAAGATGCATTGTTTGATCGAAGTTCTAGTCAAGCCTATTTATTATTAATTTTATAATTAATAATTAAATAGGTAGTGACTCCTCAGAAATAGGGAATGTCTACTGATGGCAGACAGAAAATTATCAATAATGCTATATAGGGTGGTGGGTGTAGTTGAGGAACTGGACGAACTGTTTGGATGGGACCGCATGATGATAAATCCCCTTAGACCATGCTTGGGAAACATGGTTGGGATGCTTGGCATCTTGGTCCGGTTGGGAAGATCAATCTAAGGAAAGATCGAAGATTAGGTCACAGCTTAGATCTTGATCAAGGTGGGAATCCGAATGTGTTTGGGCTAGTTTAATCTGGGATTAAGCTAACCTAAGTGATAAGGAAGAAAATCCGATCAAAAACTAATCTTAAACTGAAAAGTTGAGATGATTCCGAGAAATCCGGGGAAAAGTGGGATTTTGTCGGATGGTTGGTGAAGTAGGTCGGAAGGTTGGTGACAACTGGTCGGATTCGGACAAGATTGTCGGATTCCGACAAGGCAGTTACGATTCTCGGACACGTGTGCTAGGTTGCATGCGCGCAAAGCGGTTACTTGCTTGAGTTAACGTGCGAGNGGCGGTTACTTGAAGTAATGAGCAATTGCCTTGAGCAAAAAACCGTCATTCTACCTATAAATATCGAATGATCGCATCATTCATTCTCTTTCACGCGAGTTAGCAATCTTCGAGAGAGAAAGTTAACCGTAAATACAGAAAGTTCCGATTGAGAAGGATCAGACCGTGAAAGGTGCGAGTTAGTCAAGAATCAGTCAGTTCGTGAGCCCGAGCAATCTGCAGAAACTAAGGAATCAGTCAGATCGTTCGAATTCTAAGGTGAGTGCGATTACTGAACTGTAGACTTTCTTTGTGATAGTCTAGAAGACCATGAGTGTCGATTTATTGTTTGATAGCCTTCGTGGCTAAGTATGCATGATCCAGATGGTTATAATGACCGGATCATGAACTGTTAAGGCAATAATATCGTGAAAACTGACTGAACTGGTCGTGTGATGCCAAAACTGTACTGAAATTGCTTAATGCCGAATACTGGGCTTAAAGAGCAGAACTGTTAAAGCGTGTGAGTGAACTGGGCTAGACTTGTGATCGATCTGGGTGAATCTAGATGGTCATGATAGTCTAGTCAGACTGTGGGTTAGACTGGTGATCGATCTGGGTGAATCCGGATTATCAGGGCAGTCTAACCAAACTGTTGAGATAAAACCGAGTTAAAACTAAACTGATGTTCCTAAGGGAACTAAACTGTTTAATGTGGCTAAGTGTTTTGGATTACACCATACTCACTAAGCAATTAGCGTTTCATATGCCTCATTTGTGGTCGCAGGTAATGCTAAGGAGTGAGCAGCTCGCGGAATCAAGGCAAAGAGAAGGGAACGATGGTGGATGGGTGTAAATACTGTTTGGGTAGATTAACTTAGGAGTTTCAATTTGATGTAATAGCTTATTAGCAAACTGGCATTGTATTGAAAACTCGTTGATCTATCTATGGAAATGCATGTTTATGTTTAAGAACTCTGAAAGAATCGAAATATGCTTGAAAATGACTAAGTATAAAAGTTGAACTAAGAAAGAATTGAAATCGCTTGAAAAACGGCTAAGTATAGAAAACCTCTAAAGCATGTCATCGTTTGGATTTCCAAACAGTGAGTCGTTTGGATAGGATAATCAGGTTGGGGTGTTGCAAATTGGTATCAGAGCAATTACGGTTCTAGGATTTATGCGTTATTGGGTTAAATCCATCATTCTTGTTGCCTTGACCGAGGTAAGACTTCTCACTGCCATTTCTGTTTGTGGAAAAGTTGGTCGTGTGGCTAACTTACGAACGAAATCTATTTGCAGATGGCAAAAAGTACCTGTGGTAAGAGGCAAGCTAATGTCGGAGATGAGAACTCCGAGAGTCGTCCGCAGAATCCGGGAAACACTGGGAATACTAAGGGAAACGTGAATGATGGGGGTAATGTGAATGCCCCTAGTGGTGGAAATGTTGGTGCAGCTGGTGGAGCTCAAGTTGGACTTGAGACTGTGTTGATGATGTTAGCACAAGTGCTATAGAGATTACCGGGAGTTGGAGGTGCTCCAGTTGGACAACAGCCTCCTGCTGCGGGTGAGAACCGATTTGTATTGGTTGAAGAGGAAGTTCCAGTTGGGAACGGTCCATCTTATCTGAATGTGATGGATCACATGAAAAAGTTGGGGACCAAGTTCTTCTCTAGAGGAATATATCCGATAGAAGCAGATATGTGGGTGTCCAAAATGAAATGAAACTTTGGATCCATTCGTTGTCCATATGGGTTCAAGAAGGATATTGTGGTGCATTATTTTGAAGGAGACGCACATGTGTGGTGGTTGGGTGCTTCTGCTCGAAGTCACATCAACACCTGGGATAAGTTTGTAGAGAAGTTCAGGGAGAAGTACTTCCCTCCAGAGGCATTTGATCAATTAGAAGGTGCATTCGTGGAGTTGCACCAAGGCACAAAGAGTGCGTGAGTATGAGGAGGAGTTTAACCGTCTCAGAAAGTATGCGGGACGTGACTTAGATGATGAGAAGCTCCAGGTCTGAAGGTTTATGAGGGGACTAAGGATCGAAATCAAGAATCGTTGTATGGTTCGAAACTTCTCATATGTCGGGCAGTAAGTTGAAAAGGCTGCAATTCTCGAAGTTGGGATAAATGAGGAAGCAAAGATGCTGAGTATTGAAGTGACTGTGATGCATTGTCCTGTTGTGAACCACTTTGGAAGTAAAAAGAGGAAGTTCAAAAAGACTGGTGGATCAGGCAAGTTTAATGGCAAGAAACCTTGCCCTAAGTGTGGAAAGGGTCACGGTGGTGAATGTTGGGCTGGATAGAGGGCGTGTCATTGGTGTGGAAGTCTGAACCATCAAGTCCGAGACTGCCCAGATAAGGATTCTAAGCCAGTTGGTCAGGGAAAGGAGAATACTCCAAAGGTGTATTATCACTGCGGGGAAGCGGGACAAAACAAACCGTACTGTCCCAAGTTGGTGCAGCAGACTGAGAAACCAGCAAATGAGGTCTGCCACCACCACCGAAGAGGCAAGCCATAATGCCTAGAGTGTACTTGATGGTCGAGAAAGAGGCGGGACTGAGCACAACCGCTAAGCCGATTACTGGTGAATTTTTTATCGCTCATTTTTAAATCTCTAAGTAATGTGCTTGAATAAAATAAATTGAAGGGAACCTTAGCATTCTGGGTGAATGTGTAAGGACCATAAACATAGGAGATTTGGCAACCCATATACTATTTGATTTGGGAGCGACTCACTGTTTTGTGAGTCCGGATCTTGTTGGTCCAGAATTGTTCCAGAAGGAACCAGGGAATGAGCGTGGTTTGGTTAAGGTTGCGGGAGGCCAAATCATGGAGATGTCTGGGAAGGTACTAAATGTACCAGTGGTGATAGATTGGTTGATCCTTCCAGCCGATCTTATCATTTTTCCGATGAATTCATATGATGTAACTGGCTGGGGAAGCACAAGGTGCATCTAGACTGTCATCGAGACATGGTGAAGTTGGAAACGAATGAAGGAATGTTGCAGAACCACACAAAATATGATTTATGTTAAATTGTGTTTAAAAATTACTAAACCAACACTAAACCAAGATTATACAATAAAAAAAAAATTATAAAATTTTTTTAAAAATCTAAAAATTCTAAAGTAAATCAAGAAAAATACAAAAAAAAATTGGAAAAATTTTCAAAACATGTTTGAATTTTTAAAGTTTAAAAAACAGTTTAAAAAAACTCAAAACTTATTTGTAAAAAATTTCCAAAAATTCTTTAAATATATTAAAAAATTAGTTTAAAACTTCAATTTGAAAGTAATATATTAAGAAAACGAAAAAAATCCAAAACTTAATTTAAAAATTAAATTTTAAACTAATATATTAATATCTAAAAATCAAACAAAAATTATAAAAATTCAAAAATAAATCAATTAAATTTAAAAATTTTATGATTTTAGAAATAAAAAAATGTAATAAAATTATAAAAATATTTTATTTTTTCAGTTTAAAATTAGAAAAAATTAAAAATTTGGAACTAATTTTATTGATTTATTTTATATTTTTTTGAATTTTTCATGGTTTTTGTTCAATTTTTATAAATAAAAATGTATTTATAAATTTTATTTATTTTCTGTATTTTTCTTGATATAATATTTTGGATTTTATGAATTTTTATAATTTTTTTCATTTTTATAATTTTTTATATTTTGTCAACAACTAGTACTTTTATTAAATAGATGAAGAGTCATTACATAAATCGTGAAGCAAAGCTTGGGATACAAAAGCAGGATAATAGTAAATAAAGGATGAATCAACACGATGACATTTACCCAGACAATCAGCCACACGATTCACATGTCGCGGTATCTCAGTGAATTTACTCGCCCATTTCCTTATTTCGCAAATTAAATTGTGATGCCAAAGTGTCCATACTGCATCTAGATACAAATCTAAAATGCATCGAAAATAACATATATTTTGGATGAGTTTGTATGTAGGGTGGAGATGAACCTAAACTCATCCAAAATTTTCAAATGTCAAAAATACCATTATGAAGGCCAAAATGCTAAAACACGTTTTCTCGTTAAAAATGCATAACCATGTTTTCTCACGAAAAACGCGGAAATGCGTTTTCAACAAAAAAAAAAAAGAAAAACGTGCTTTTCCGCAAAAACCATGGAAAACGCGTTTTTCCGCAAAATTGCAGAATAATGTTTTATTGAAAAAAGTACGGAAACGCATTTTCCTGCAAAAAAAATGAAAAAAAACATGTTTCCCCAATATAAAATGAAACATGTTTTGCCGCTAAAAGCATAAACACGCTTTCCTGTCAAAAACACGAAAACACGTTTTCTCGCCAAAAATACGAAAAACGCATTTTCCCGCCATAAACGCGGAAACGCGTTTTATCGCCAAAACGCGGAAACGAGTTTTATAGCCATAAACGCGGAAACGCGTATTATCGCCAAAAACGCGGAAACAAGTTTTATCGCCAAAAATGCGGAAACGCGTTTTACCACAAAAAACGCGGAAACGCGTTTTCCCGTAAAAATCCGAAAATACTTTTTCCCGCCAAAATGGCAAAAACGCTCTGTCCTCCCAAAAACGCAGAAACGCATTTTCTCGCCAAAATCGCCGAAACACGTTTTCCCGCCAAAAACGCATAAACGCATTTTCCTGTCAAAAACTCGGAAAAGAGTTTTTCCACCAAAACGCAGAAACGCGTTTTTTGCCAAAAACGCGGAAACGCGTTTCCCCGCCAAAAACGCGGAAACGCATTTTCTAGCCAAAAAGACGGAAACACGTTTTCCCGCCAAAAATGCCAAAAAAATATTTTCCCGCCAAAAATGTGAAACGCATTTTCCCGTCGAAAATGCAGAAACGTGTTAAAGTGTTTTCTCTCCAAAAACGCGGAAACGAATTTTCCGCCAAAAATGCGGAAACGCGTTTCCCACCAAAAACGCAAAAACTCGTTTTCTCGCCAAAAAAGCGGAAACTCGTTTTCCTACCAAAAAGACGAAACGTGTTTTCTGCCAAAAACACTTTTTGTCAAAAATGCAGAAACGTTTTTCCCATCAAAAACGCGGAAACACGTTTTTCCATCAAAAATGCAGAAACGCGTTTTCCAACAAAAAGCGCGGAAATGCGTTATTCGCCAGAAACAAAAAAATGCGTTTTCCCGCTAAAAACGCGGAAAAGCGTAAAGCGTTTTCTTGCCAAAAAAGTGGAAACGCGTATTCCTATCAAAAACATATAAATGCTTTTCGTAAAAAAAATTTGAAAACAAATTTTTCCGCTTTAATTTTTTAGTAGTAAATATGATCATATTACATATCATTATCTTAAAATTATGTCATTTTAGTAATTTGGTTAATTTAGTAATTAAACTTATTTAGATACTAATGCAAAAACACAAACAAACATAATTGTATCCAAATGCAGTATCTAGATACAAAAATCAAAAACAGAAACGAACATCATCTGGATACTGCATCTGAAAAACATATCTTGATAAAGTATCAAGATACAGTATCCAGATAAGGAAACGAACAGAGCCTTAGTCTTTTTCTATAGTTTCTTCAGAAACTTGACATTAGCTCTTCCCAACGATCTTATTGCATATTCGGGATATTACAAGTCTCCCCTACTTGCGATGGATTATATCAAAATCCAAATTAATTAGTACATTTTTCTATCTCCTTAAACTATTATGGAAACTCAACCTTCAACCTACCTTCTACTATTAGAGTGAATTTTTCGGTTTCATTGCAGTCCTAAATAATCTTATTTTGACCACTATCAATCTTGTTTTTTCCATCTTGTCTATTATGAAGACATGTCTTGCTTCAACGATCAAGTTTTCCTTTAACTCTGTGGGAGTTGTATGATTAACCAAATCTTGATCCATTGTGCATTCCCTAAGTTGGGACACATGGAAGACAATATGAAATTCTTAACCCGTTCTACATTCTAAATGTACTCATATACCTTGGGTTTAATTTTTTATTTACGGAGTTCCTAGCCTACCCTTTGAATGTTATCATCCTTAGATAGACTAGATCAATACTAAAAACTCGATATACCTTAGACATTTATCAACCAGCTTTTATATCTATCTTGGGCTTCCTTCATCTTTTATCCTTCGGAATTTTATCTATTTCTTCGTCTCCTTAGTAATTTATGGACTCATTAGGATTTTCTCCCCTACGTGGGCCCAATAGGCGTTTGACATGGTTGCTCAAATAATATCTCATCTGAACACAAGCACGCATCATATTCTCATGTGTCTGGATTGTAATTTTCGATTGACCAATTATTTGTGGGTGATAGATATTACTCATGTTCACCCTTGTTCCTAAAGATTTTTTTCAAAATCCAGAAACGGGATATGAATTATTAGTCCATATCCGAAAATATGCTCGCCAGAAGCCCATGCAACCTCACACTATCTTGTTGATATACCTTATTACAATTTCTCCAACTTCATTGTCCTTTTTAGTGGCCAAGAAGTGTGCAGACTTAGCTAATTTATCCATCACTACCCAAACTCCATCACGGTTAAATTTCACCTTTGGTAATCCATTCATAAAAACTATAATAGCATGATCCCACTTATATTCTAGAATAGACGTGTTATGCAACAGCTCACGCATAACTTGGTGCTCCGTCTTGATTAGCTAGCACGTAGGGCACTTAGATACCCACTTTGCCACGTCTCGTTTCATCATAACCCATTCATAATATCATATCAAATCATGATACATCTTATGCCCTTTATTCTTAGATGAATTTAGATTTTGGACTGATGTGCTTCTTAAAGGATCTCTTTCATGAGTTCCTTTAAGAACAACACAGTAACCCACCCATTAACCACAATCATTCCATTGTTTGATATTTGGTACTTGGCCTTCTCATTTTTTTGCAACTTCTTTCATATTTTCATCCCTACTTTGAGCTTTCTAAATCTTAGTACAAAATTTTTCTTAATACGTTGCACGTAATTCTAATGGCTCTCATATGTTGTTATTACATTCAAATGCAATATTCGTATCGTTTATCAACATCTCATACTCCCTTTTACATCTACATTGGTTCGTTTCCTACTCAAGTCAACAATCACTAGGTTTTCTAATTCTATATCTTAAGCAATATCTAAGTCATTATAACACCTAAAATTCATCCATGTACTTTGCCTTAGGTTCAGTTCAGGCTGCATGTAGATGTACTTGAGACATTTTTGATGGGTTAATATTTTTACTTTGAATCAATTAAGATAGATGCCCAATCTTGAATGCAAACACCACCATTGCCATTTCTAAGGCATGGGTCGGGTAGTTTCCTTCATGTTTTTGCAATTTCCAAGACGCATAGGCTTACAACCTTATCTTTTTTACATCAACACACATCATAGCCATGTATTTTTTGCATTGGTGTAAACTACATACTACTCAACTGGATCATCCAAAATCAGTACATTTGTCACACTTTTTTGAAATGAAACACTTAAAATCATTCCTAGTCAATAAATTCATGAACTGAACCTTACTCTTAAATCCCTTCAAGAATATACGATAGTACCCCAAAAACCCAAGAAAACTCTTGATCTTCTTGGAGTTCTTTGGCCTTGGCCAATCTTTGAAAGAATTTATCATCCTCTACCTTGATCCAAAATTATTTGGCATAGGAACCCCATTCTTCATTGTCAAAACCTGCAAATACTTAGTTTGGCATAAAGTATTTTTTCCTTAAACATTCCTTCACAAGCCTTAGATGACCATAATACTTTTCTCGGTTTTTTTTAGTAGACAAGTGAAGAGAGGACTTTGTTCAATTTTTGGAAGTTTAAATCCTTAAGCTCTTTTGACTACCACGAGAATTTAACGATCATTGTAGCATGTAAGGTATCAGATACACAAGCAGGCAAGATTTACACGATAAATTATATATTAGTCAAATATAGCAATGAAAGATGGGTGGTTTGGTAATTAACAACTAAGTTAAGTAACTAAGTAGATAAATCAAGTAAACAAAAAGATTAAAAGGAGAACTTAATTAAGCAATCTAAAATGAGATGATCACGAGTTAAGTGATGTTTATGAATTTTACCACTTTTAGATTATTTTTTCTCTTTTTGCTTTCATCATAGTTGGCTTCATCTATATTAATTAGCATTTAGTTTCATGTGCATTTAAATTCTAAGATTTATTCTCTTTATGGATTTTCATGTACTTTTGAGGATTCAATTACTAGAAGGAAATCAAATAGGACAAAGATCAAAACCCAAAGAGGCAAGAAATATGTACCAAACAGTTCCAACACATTCGAACTAGAAGAAAATTTGGACAGGACCATCGTCCAGGATCCTTAGACTTTTTTGACGCCACTTGGCAGGAAGAAGACCAAGACCCTGACCACGATCCATGACACTTAAAAATCATCGGGGAATTTTTCAAGTTGGCCAAGAAAAATTCCATCATGCCTCTACCACATGTGTATTCCACCCGGACCATGGTCTAAGACACTTTGACAATTTTTGGACCAACTCCATATGGCCAACCATGGACGGACCCAAATGAACACAAACCTATGCAATTGACCTACCTTCTTTTATGATGTTAACACTTAACAATATCAAATAGAGTATATGTTTAAAATAATCGAAGTATGAGGTTAATCCATATAAGGTTTTTCAACCATTTAAATAAATGTTTATCGAAAAATGTTGTGGCCCACCATCTTTTTTTTTCT
Organism: Iberis amara; assembly: GCA_900406375.1. Taxonomy (NCBI): domain Eukaryota; kingdom Viridiplantae; phylum Streptophyta; class Magnoliopsida; order Brassicales; family Brassicaceae; genus Iberis; species Iberis amara. The sequence continues at coordinate 1,559 of OVAV01000917.1, read as the reverse complement.
GCAACTCCCACCATGTTAATTAAAAAACTAGAATTATAAGTAAGTTCAAATGAACATAATAATAAAAAGAGTTATAACCCCATATTAAAAATGAAATTATAGTGAAAATGTCTAGGAAATGAAAAAATGTAGATTATTTTAGTAAGATATTTTGTGATGTTAATGTTAATGTTTTTTTGGATATACGATTTTATTTATACTTTGAACTAGGAAATTTTTTTTTCTGGGACCGCCATTGTGGCCAACTAAAATCCACCAATGGTTCTTACGGTTGTAATTACATGATTCTAAAACATTATGATGTGTTCTATGTTAGGGTTAGAAGTTGAAAATCAAATCCTAGGTATATGAGTTAATTTTTTTGGAAGGTGTTTGATGAAATGAATCATATTTCTTGCTTTACATGCTTAGCCAATGGTAATAGATGATAAAGTGTACTAGGCTTATGAATATGTGTTAATTGTTAATTGGTTATTAGTCAAAGTTTGGAAACTTGATTGATTATTGGTTAATGAAAATGTTGGTTTATGGGAATGAATTAGCCTATTGATGATTGTTCTTGCCTTGGAATATATCTTGATTGAGCTTATAAGCATCATTATTTAGTAGATGATCTTAGAAATATCCTTGTCCAATGATCCAAAATTTCTCTTAGTGGTAGAATGTTTATTTCTTTTGACATTTAGTTGACTTTTTCCTTCTTGATTATTTTGACTTGTTTATTTGGTATTTTTGCTTAATCTTTTCTTTTTAGTAAGTTTTTACTTTAAAAAAGTTTAACTTTCTTAACTTTTGTAGTTTATTGTATTCTTATTGTAGTTACAAGATCCTCTTAGTGGAGTGATACCCTCATTACTACATGTGATTGCTTTATTCTCGAGTTTTATTGGTGTATAATTAGCTATAATTGGGAGATCAAGTCTTTTTAATCACTATGGTCTAAAACACAAGGTCTTTTGGACTTCCTGTGGAGCATGCTATTGAACACTGGAAAACTTCAAAAAATATTTAAGGTATGATGAAGATGAATAAAATACCAGAGGAAGTCATCAAGCTCACCCTCGTCCTATTTTATCTAGGCGACAAGACCTCTGAATGGAAGAAGAGTGTAATTACCTTATCCACCACCACAACGGATGAATGTAAGAATCGGTTTTTTCAACTTTTTTTCTCAACACAAAATACCACCAAGATTCAAAATGACATAGCCATATTCAAGCAAGACTGCAACAAAAGCCTATACAAGATTAGGGAATGGTTGTAAGGTTACACAATTTCCAGATCCCTAGATGATCTTGACAATATCTAGCTTATTAATCCTACTCATGATAACCCTGTTAAAGAATAGGTCCGAATAAGCTTTGACACTTGCTAAATTTTCATCTTTACTCGCTACATTTAGCTAGATGAAGCTGACTACCCAATCCTGATTTACTTTGTTGAGCGTCTCAAGAATTTATGTCGCCAATATGGCTTACTAACACATAAAGATGCTCTCTATTTGAAGGTTCTCGCTCCAGCACCCCCCCCCCCCCCCCCCCCCCCCCCCCCCCCCCCAC
>OVAV01000916.1:0-15284 GCA_900406375.1 Iberis amara | reverse complement strand
AACACCTTAGTTAAAATGTCCGTTGAAGATTGACTTTCACCTTAAAATACCATAAGATTGCATGCTTTCCAAATTGACCATAAAATCCAAGGATAAGTATCTGAAATTTGTCCATGTAATCCTTGGTTTTTTTCTCTATAGAAGAAAGTTCATATTTTCATATAAAGATTTTGGGGAAATTCCTCTACCCTTAAAGGAATATCATATATCTTCCATGCATGAGTCGATTTCGGACACTTGAAGAGATCATGATTAATGGTCTCATCATTTTCACCACACCTCTTACATACATTTTCACGCCGAATTCCTTTCCGAACCAAATTATGAGTAACCGCAATTGACCCCGACAATACTTGCCAGAAGAAGTGCTTAATATTTGGCCACGCTCGTATATTCCACACCTGAGCTTGGAGGATCATAATAGTCGATCCATATACTTGTTCTTGAGCCAATTTAGTAGCTAGTCAATAGCCTGACTTAACCGTGTATCTGTATGACTTTATAAAATGTCATAATATTGGGTCTGACCGCAATACCTGGCTGATATACATACTTCTTATCAACTGTGATCCATTAAATCATTAACTTATATCTTGTTAGTGTTGTTTGCATATATTATTATTTTTAAAGCATAAAATGCACATTGAGTGTAGTTTTTTTTTTTTTTTGATAAAGTGAGTGTAGGATATTCGTTGACAAAAAGTGGTGTATTCTTATAAACGTTNAGTCTAGTGATTTTTTTTTTTTTTTTTTGTTGCTTGTTTATTCGTGTAGAATTTAAATTTGATCATGAGGACAAATTCTCCATTTAATAAAGTTTGGACTATTAATTTTTTTAAAAAAAACTAAAGATTAAAATATTATAAAATAAAATAAATAGTTCTAGTCAAATAGTTAAAATTTTACTTCTACAATTTTTAAGCTAAAATTCATTTATGTTTTTCATATCAGATACAATATAAATAGTAAAAGATTTTTACAATAACTCTAACAATATTTTTTATAAACTGTTTAACTAAAATTAACTAATAATTAATATATATTAACTAAAACGCCGTTTCTATGCTTTTTTCAAAACTTTCACCGATCATTGCACCTCTGACGGCTCCGGCCGTCGGATTTTCTTAATTTTTTCGTTTCGTTCTCTTTACACATAGTCTAGAGTGTGATTCTGTTTATTTCTTAATGGTGGTAGTGTTAATCGAAATCATCTTCTCCGTTTGTGAGCATACTTTTCCGGCAAATGAATTTATTGTCGGTGATATTCCGATGAGTGAATCTCTTATCGGCTATTCTCCGTCTCATCCAATGAAAGATGGTTTCTTTTCTCTGGTTAATTTTTCTAGAAGTTCTTCTAATTATCAAACCAAATTTTGGGATCTGAAACCTCCTTGGTCTGCAAATGAATTTGTGAAGGGGTTGCTTTGTGTTTTACCACTCATTAGTGATCTTTTCATCAAAAATTCACATCCATATTGTAGCTTCAATAGATCAGAAAAGCGTTATGCACTGATGTTACATCAAAGTGCCTTGCTTCAACAGAATTATTCATTTTTGATGAATTCAATGTTGATCGAACATAATTGGATCGATGGTATAGAAGGTGGTGTTCAATTGATGATTGTCAATGTTGTTGGTGATTGTTTAATGGTTTCAGGTGATAGTATTGATTCACACATATGGATGTGGTGCCAAGATTTTACAAAAGGCGTAACATTAATATTAACAGATGGCAAAATCATCATAATTTACGATGGGAATACTAAGCAAACGTGGGAGAGGAATGATTTTCGTGATATTATAATCATATTCAAGGTTATATGGTATCAAATTGGGATCAATACGAAATTTACACTAATATTAATGATTTTCATACGGATTGATTGGTACGAGATTATCAAAGTTTCAGGACTTGTACTGAAATCAATATGGTTTTTCTTGATGAGTTGGAGATTATTAAGCATGCCTATAAGGTATACAATTCATTCAAGAGTGAGATTAAATTCGGGAAAGGAACAAAACAGGATATTAGACCTGTTAGCATGTAAGACTTCTTCGGAAAAGAAGCTTTGTGTAAATTCACTTTTCACGACATGTCTCCAGGAAATGGCGCGTCTTTCTGCTGATGTAATAACTTGTATTTCAAAGTTCTATATAATGACGTTTGTATGNACGATTTGTACCATTGTTTAATAAATGCATATTTAGTCGGAAAAAAAAATAATAATAATAATATTTCTGCTCCACAAGCTTGTGTAAAAAAAGCTTTGAAAAAAACGAAAATTCGACAAAAAAAGAAAGAAGAAGAGGACGTGGTGCTGATTCTTTGTTGCCACTGGTCCTTCCTTCCTTTTCAGCTCTCTCCGATAATTTGTTCCCTTCTCCGCCGGATTTCTTTCCTTTTTCCTCAATCTTCTATACAGTGCTTCACTAGAGCAACCAATCTCAGCGATTCGCTTGATGGTTTACTTCTTCCACATCTTGCATTCGTCAAAGTAACGATCCTTTTCTCTCTCTCTCGTCTCGGTTTCTGCAATTAAGAATCAGTAAGTTATAAGTTTCTCCTTCCGTTGTAGCTTTTAGGGTTTAGAGTTTGATTAGTGGTTTAGTCGTGTTAGAGATTGTAAATGGGAGATATAACTTGGGTTGTTGAAGAGAGTAATTCTAATGGCAATGCGATTAGTTCGAGGAAAAGGAAGACGAGACTTAAACGATTCGAGTTTGTAGGTTGGGGTTCGAAACAACTCATTGAATTTCTCCAATTTCGTGGCAAAGACACCACAAATTTGATTCCTCGATCTGAAGCTAGTGAGACTATTTCAAAGTATATCGCAGAAAAAGGACTCATAAATTCATCAAATAAGAAGAAAGTTGTTTGTGATGATTGGTTGATTTCGATTTTCGGAAGTAAGAAAATATCTAGAATCAAAGTCTATGATCTGCTTGAAAAGCATTACAAAGAGAATCAGGATGATTCGGATTTCGATTTTCTGCACGATGACGAACCTCGGATTATTTGTCATTCAGAGAAGGTAGCTAATAAGAACAGAAAGGTTGTTAAGAAACCTAGAGGCACTTTTGCTGCTATTGTGAGTGATAACGTTAAGCTTATCTACTTGAGAAAGAGTTTAGTACAGGAACTGGTGAAGTCTCCTGACACTTTTGAGGGTAAAATGTTGGGAAGTTTTGTGAGGATTAAGTCTGACCCTAATGATTATCTTCAGAAGAATCCTTATCAGCTTGTTCTGGTGACAGGTAATTTTATGAAACTCTGTATTGATTCGAGATTGTGTTAGCATCATTCGGTGGTTTCTATGGACATGGACAACACAGCTCTAAGGTTCTGTATGTGTGTTTAAAAATCTCATGTTTGTTTTGAGCTGTCTTTGTGCTTTTGGTTTGTTTGTTTGTTATCTAGGCCTGAAGAAGGAACATGGGACTGATGATTTTCTTCTTCAGGTTACGAATTATATGAAAGACGTTACTATCTCTATGCTATCTGATGATAATTTCTCTAAGGTAATTTACTTAGACGTACTCATCCTTCGAGTAATGTCAGTTCTGAACTCTATGGTCTGTGATTTATCATAGCTTTATGTGTGAAATGCGCAGGAGGAATGTGAAGATTTGCATGAGAGAATAAAGAACGGTTCTCTTAAGAAGCTCACAATTGTAAGTTTTCATCTCTATTATGGTAAAGATACTTCATTTTTAGGCTTGGAAGCTACATGCGACTCTTTATTATAGATTTGCACTTATCTGTCATATTTCCCGTTACCTTTTTGTTTATGACGTTTTAGATTTTGTGTATAGATGTTTAATCGAATTTCATTTGAATCTTCGATAGGTGGAGATGGAAGAAAAAGCTCGAAGTTTACATGAAGATCAAACAAAACATGTATGCTTGCTAACATCTCTCTTACCTCATAATTTTGTATCGCTTGCGACTACAATGATTCATTAAGATGATCAACTTTAAACTATTACTTGAGTTCGAAAAAAGCGACTTGTGGTTCTATATCTTATAATTGACTGTCAACTTTTTGTGACTTAATTTTTTAGTGGCTTGGAAGAGAACTTGTATTGTTACGAAGGCTTATTGATCGAGCCAACGAGAAGGGATGGCGAAAAGAATATCCTTTTTCGTGAGGAACTTTTTTCCTTCTTTAGATGATTACTACTGTTTGGAGAAAGTTATAAATGACAAATAAAAACATCTTTGTTTATAGTTTTTTCTTGATTTCATGAATTTGTTACGATGTCTGAGTACCTGGAAAAAAGGGAGCTACTTCAAAATCCAGAAGAACAATCCCGGCTATATCGTGAAGTTCCAGAAGTTATTGCAGAAGAAATTGTACAAAACCCTGAAGAGTCTGCTGCGTCTCCTGAGGCTGATAAAAGTGATAATGAAGAACAATTGAGTGAATCTCCTCCAATATCAAGCATCCAAGAAACTCCAGAATTTCGCAACCTCTCTGTTGGAGAAGATCAACAATGTAATGGTTTTCTGATATCAAACTCCAACACAACTCCTGGAATCGCGTCTTATGCTATGGAAGTAAACAGGGAATTGCCAACATGGACTGCTTATGCAGGTGTGTTATAACATGTATATATGGTTTACTTATTTCACTCTATTACATCTTACCATAATTCTTCACTATTTTATCTGTCAAATTTTGATTTTACTACGGATTGACATCAATTGGGTGGTCTGCTTCTGTGTGGACATTCAGATTTTGGTCCAGGTAATTCGGGATTCTTGTTTTTTTCGAGTCCGATTATATAAGACCCAAATAGGAACCATATAAATTTCGGTTTTTTTTTTTTTACCAAAATCCGACATGGAACCGAGATTTTTTCCGGTTCGGGTTTTTCGGTTTTTGGTTCGCGTTATTCCGATAATTTGGATTTTCGATCCTGTATATTGGGTTTACAGTTCAGATTATTCGGGTAATTTGGTTTATTCGGGTCCAAAATCCAATTAAAGCCCGAATTACCGGAATAACCCAAACCAAAAACCCGGATTACCCGAGTAACCCAAAATACGGAATCGTTGGTTTGGGTTTCCAAACCAAACAGTTCTAAGAACCATTCGGGTTATTTGGTAGTACGGTTCCAGTTTTTTTGGTTCAGTTCCGGCAAAATTGTATAGTAGTTTACAAAATATGAGATGTTTCTTAATTGATCTCAATCCGGATTCTTCTCTATAACAGGTGATGAATATCTCCATGAAGATGTAGAGCAGCAAGAAACTGCCATACTTGCAGAAGAGACACCAACTAAAGAGACCACAGTTTCTCAGCTTCAGTCAGCTATTCAAGTAATTGATCTCACCAACAGATCTCAAGCTCAATCAAATCCATCAGAGATAATTCAGCTAAGCGATGATGATGAAGAAGAACATAACAACAATGATGGAGAAACACTTGACCCTAGAATTGAAGATAATAATCAAGTTCTGTTTTATGATAAAGAGAAACCAAACTGGTTATACAAAGATCCTCAAGGTGATATACAAGGACCTTTCTCTCTCAAACAACTTGAACAATGGAAAAATGCAGATTACTTCACCAAAAACTTCAAGGTTTGGATGATAGGACAAAGCTTTGAATCTGCTGTTTTACTTACCAGTGTTCTTTAGCGAGTTTAAGTAATGGAAGATTCGCAATAATCTGTTGCTATCTTTGAATAGCAGCAAGTTTTGCACTTTCTTTTTAAGTAAACAGCAAATAAAAAATGGTTGTGAAGCTAAACTGTGTTTTTACAACTTTAGTAGTACTATGATTTTAAATCCTTGAGATTAGCAGTTTTTTTATACCCCTTTCCAACTAAGCTTAACTGTTTATTTTTTTTTTGTCGCTTTCAATTTATGAATAAGAACGGATCGGTCCACTAACCTAAATTTTATTAATGAAAAAATTTGCGTTCACATAACGAGTGGTTAGACAACAATTTAGCTTCACAAATTTTCGAGGCTGTCTATTGGCGGTCTCCGGTCTTATCATTTTGAGTTTTGACTTTGTCGTCCCTCGGTCTTTCAATGGTCTTCCAATTGTCGTTTTGGAGATTTTGTCCGAAATAAGAGTTTTCGCGTCCATCATATTTGAGGTAGTCTTATTCACTAAAGGAAGAAGTTTGTACTTGGTCGTTCGTATCGGCCTTTTCTTGAAGCTTTATGTCTAGTTGGAGTGGGTCTTTGCAGTTTTCTTGTCTGAGTAGCTCTCCGTTTTGATGCATCTAAGGATCTTTTTCATGTCCGCTTTTATCTCTTTTTCGATCGTTTGTCTTTAATCTATGTAATCTTCAATTGATTTTTCTTTGGCTCCCAAATATCGAGTTATGTCTCCAGAAATTTCGAGCTTACATAATCAAAATTTGTGGGCTTTGCTGGCTTTCCATTTTTGTAATACTTCTCGGATATTATTACTATAAAAGACGACAAAAAAAAACAAGTGGTTAGATTTGATGGTTGCCGAACCTTAATAGCTTTATGTTAGTAATATAAAAGACGACAAAAAAAACAAGTGGTTAGATTTGATGGTTGTCGAGCCTGAATAACTTTATGTTAGTTTTTGGCAGTTTCTCTCTTTGAGTTTGGGGTTCTATTTCCTCTTTTCCTTTTTCGTTAATTTTAATTTTTTGTATTAGTTTATCTTTTGGCTCCGAGAATTTATTCGTTTTCACCAGGCTTAGTTTGCGGAATTGCTAGTTTAATTGCGGTCTTTATATCCGTCCATGTATTTCACCCTGTTTATTATATAAAATTTTTGTGATAAAAAAACCCGATAAAATAACAACAAATGTGATAAGAAAAATAATCACTAAATAAACTTAGGTGTTACAAAACAGTAATAATGTTGGATTATACAAAAACTAAAAGAAATTATTAGTCTATAGTTGTTTTTATTTTATAAATAAGTAATATTTTGTTTAGTGATGTTTGATCTCTCCAAAAAAGTGGGAAGAAATGTCTAATTTTGAACTCAAATCTATTTTTAAAAAGATTAATTTACATATACAGTTACAATGTTCGGTTTTAAATTTTGCGATTATAAGAAGAAAAAAAAAGATAATTTCCATATTACATTATGGTATTATATATACAATAGGCTTACGATAATTACAGGTTGTCAGAAAAAGAGTATAATTACAGAATTAACAAATTAATCTAGTGGTTTTAATTTAATAATAATAATATATTTATTTAAGACAATGAGTAGTGAATATTCTCTTTTTAAAACACTATTTAAGTGAAGAAAACAACTTTAATAATTAGAATTGGAATCCCAAAATAAAAATAAAAAAAATGAGAAACCCAATTCTGTGAGGTCACAACTCCATAAGAGAAACTGAGAAGAGTTTGCTCGAAGAAGAAGAAGAAGAAGATTTTTAAACTCCATTTTTATATATTTTCGTATGATTCGAAGCTTATCCTCATCATTCGTTCTCAATCATACCATTATTTCTTCTATCTCTAAGCTCGTTTTCAATTAACTGTTAGAAATCTAGATGGTTTTTCAGTTCTCTTCGGGATGATACCTAAATGTTGATTGATTACTCGAAAACCTAGATGAGATTTTGAGAGTAGGCGGAAGATTCGAATCCTGTTTCTCTGTTGAGTTTCGCGAAGGTTCGATTTCGGATTCGTGAGTTTTCGGGATTGAATATAATGGACAACGGCCATGAGGAAAGACTTGCGGAAAGATTTTCAGGTGTAGGACTCAGAGAATCTTCTGATTCCCATGAAAACGACGTTAAGAACGATAGCTTGATTCAGGTTATTAAAGCTGTTGAAGCTGCAGAAGCTACCATTAAGCAGCAGGTTTGTGTTCATATCGAAGCTTATTTCTCTTTTCTCTTTGTGTTCTCTGTAATTGTTGCAAATGGTGGAATATTAGATATATAGGTATTAGCTTAATCACTTCATTTCATCTCTTAGAGTTCTCTTCAAAGGTTCTGTGTAGTAAGTTTCTTTAGGGCATATTGAAATAGCTGCAAAATGCAGGTAACAATGTCTAGGGAATGGAGATGAGTAGCTTTTAGGATCTCTTCTTTGATTTTCTTGAGCGTATGTGACTGTTCATTACTTTTCTCTGACCAGGTAGAGGAGAATAATCTCTTAAAGTCTGAATTACAGAGAAGATATCTGGAGCTCGCCCAATATGTAAGTAGTTTGTTCGGTTTTGTAGATTCATAGTGATTTGATTCTCAGTGATCCTTTCTTAGAACTAGTCTGTGGTTTACATGCTAGTTTGTTTTTGTTCGCTATCTTCCTTAGAAATCAGGTGAGCCCTTGCCCCAAACATCTAATCTAGGAGATCACCAAAATGCTACAACCGGTGGGTCTTCCCAAATTTACCAGTCGGCCGCTGGTGTTAATACAGTTGATCATAGAAAGGGCATGATCAATGCTTCAGGTGCTGATTCGTCAGGTATGCTGGTTGTTCACCAGCATCTGCATCTAAATGAAGAGGAACCTATTGTGAATAATCGTTTTAAAGATCATTCTGATGGAACCATGACTAATGGCATTATAAGAGGAGGTCCAGATGGTGGGGGAGCCTCTTCGCCATCTACAATATCATTAAATGCTATGGGGTACTGATTCTTGAGCTAACAGTTCTATGTTTATCTCATAGTTTACCCAATTTGCGTCAACACAGTAGTCTCATAATTAATTATCTGGTTTTCCATTAGTAGACCACTATTGGAAAGAGATCGTGACTCACATATCAACTCGTCTACTCATGATTTAATGCAAGTTGGTGAAGTAAGTAATTCAGGGAACGGTTGGAAGCAGGTTATTACTCGTACTAAGTCTTGTTTTCATTTCTAGCGAAAGTGAGAAAATGTTTCCCTGACTATGCAACTATCCAGGAGCTCATTCGTAAGGTCCAAGAACAGGAACAAGAGATTGTGCGGTTACGAAAATATCTTGCTGATTATTCTGTCAAGGTGAATCTCTAGTATTTATGGCATGCTTGGTTCTTTTTGCGCGACACTGTCTGACTAACCTTTTGACCTATATTTAGGAAGCCCAAATACGCAATGAAAAATATGTTCTGGAAAAGCGTATCGCGCACATGCGTTTGGTAAGCTTTTCTTTCTGTTATTACAAAATCTGTGTAACTTTCATTTGCTTATTCTCGTAATCATTTAAAGGCTCATTTATCCTTCTTGTTGTGACAGGCATTTGATCAACAACAACAAGACCTTGTTGATGCTGCATCGAAAGCTCTCTCTTACAGACAAGAGATCATTGAGGAAAATATACGCCTAACATATGCCTTACAGGTATTATCATCTTGTATCTTTGAATATGCGGTAATAGTTGTCTGTTTTTTGCCATTTCGATTGTTGATCTTTATTTCTACATTTATCTAGAAATTCTTTTTGGCTGGAGTACATTCATTATCCTCAGTTTCCATCAGTTTTTATCGATCATTTTTATGGTTCAGTTGGCAAAATCTAATCCATCTTTGCCATCTTTCTTTTATTATATAATTCTGTTAAATAAACCCCTTTTCGATCTACCAGGCTGCAGAGCAGGAGAGATCTACATTTGTATCGTACTTGTTACCTCTTCTATCGGAATATTCGCTGCATCCGCAGCTCTCCGATTCTCAGTCTATTGTTAGCAATGTGAAGGTTAAGATCCAAAATCTTAAGTTTGTTAATTGCTTTGTTTCGCACTTCAGATCTTGATGGTGCTTTGACAACTATATAATATTAGATGATAGTTTCGGTCACCACTCTACATTTTGGCTGGAAAAGATTCAACTTCAATGCCCTTGAAACTCATAAAAATAAAATATAATACAAAAAATGATGTAAAAAAGTCTCTCGAGTAACTAGTGAGCATCTTCATTAGAGAAATAAGTGACTGATAGACCTCCATGCTTCTTTTTTCGAGTGAAGTTTCTAATTGCATCTGTTTCCAACCAAAACCTGTGATTGCTGTTAACATCTATGCTAATTTGTATTCAGGTTCTGTTTAGGCATCTGCAAGAGAAGCTCCTTCTTACTGAGGTATGATATGCTGGTATGGGGTTTGCTGTCATCAAATTTCAGTGTTCGTTTCATTTTCTATTTACAGTTAATCCTACTTTTGATGCTGGGGCTATGGCCTACTGATTTATACTAAAGTGATTCGTTTTGATCCTTTTTCATTTCTGGTACTAGACAAAGCTTAAAGAGACAGAGTACCAATTAGCACCTTGGCAGTCAGATGTAAACCACTCGAATGCTTCACCTCTGTCACCATATCATCCTGTTGGTGTGGGTTTCAGATACTCAGTAAGTTCATATCGTGAGTGTAATATCAATGTGCTTAAGTGACATATCCAAAAATCTTCTTTTATTTCTATCAGACAGGTCCGGAACACTATCCTCAAGATGGACTTGGTGCCTCAGCTACAAGTAATTATCATCTTGATGGTCCTGAGAGGTATTAATGCACTAACTTTTCTATTTATAACCAGATACCCGGGATAGTAGTGATTCTAAATGAATCCAAAAAATAAGGGATATAAAGATAATGCCGAAAACAATAAATATTGTGACAACTTTAGTAATGGGCTGGGTGAAGCTATATGCAGATGCCAGGCATTTCCTAGATGTGATGTCAATTAGACATTTTATTGACTCTTAGCTGCTCTTAAGAAAAATTTATTTCCAAATGGCCATGAAAGTGTTCACTTTGTAGTATAGTAAAATATTTTGAGTCCTCACCTGGGTTTTAAGCAATGCAGCTAATTCTTATGAGTGCTTTTGAGTGCAATGTTGAAATTATCTAAATGATAAGATTTGTCTTGACGTGTTCCAGTAGGTCACCAGCCTTTCAGATGCCTGTGCAACCAGCAATTAATCAATATGAATCTCACGGACCAAGTAATCGTGTTCAGTTTCGTGAGCCTCTCAGTAATACTTTTATAGAAGATCAATATGCAGAAATACCAGTAGATACAAATAATTCTTCGGAAAATGCGACTTATTTAGCTGGGTATGATGATCCAAGCCCCTCAAATAATCCGATTTTGGCCCCAGTTCCTGAAGAACCATCATCATCATTTTCCGAGGGTAATGGATAATAATAGTAATCATTGTCATCATCACCAATTCGATCAGTCTTTCACCTTGTCTCAAAATATTGTGTATCACTGCTTGCAGCTGCAGATGATGATCCATTGCCAGCTATAGCAGACCTACAAATATCTGGTGAACCTTTTCCTGGACGAGAGCTTCAGGCTTCTGGTCACTCCATCAATGGAACAACAAAATGTAATTTTGAGGTACATGCTAAACAGAAAGATGTAGTTTTCTTACTCTGTGATGTCAAACTGCACTGTAATTTATCTTGTTCCTTGAAATTTCAGTGGGTGCGGCATCTGGAAGATGGGTCGGTGAACTACATAGATGGTATGCATTTTCTCTTACTACCCTTTCTTAATTTTCAAAGATTGTCTTTCGGTTGTTTTTCTTACAATGAAGTATAGTGGTAAGAGCTTAACTGTTGGCAATATCAAAACGTAGGAGCAAAGAAGCCGAATTATCTAGTCACTGCCGATGATGTTGATTTATTACTTGCCATTGAAGTTCACCCCTTGGACGACAAGAATCGCAAGGTTTATTTTCTTTAATCTTTTCTGATAAATGAGGATTTACTTCAAAATCTTCCAGATAGCTTCTGTGTAGAAGCTTAGTCAGCCATTAGTTTATATATACTTGTGGACTTTATCATTCTACTAGATGTGAGAACCAGTTTTTGTTACCTAACTAGTTTCCAGTTACATGTGATTCATACTATTCATCCTTGTTCTGATTCTAGGGGGACCTTGTGAAGGTCTTTGCCAATGAGAATTGCAAGATTACTTGTCGTAAGTTTATGCTTTTACTTAGAAAGTACCTTACTTCACAGTTACCATTCTTAATTACAGGTGTGATTATTCGAAATATCTGGTAATTGTATTCCTCTTTTGTCTACACAGATCCAGAGATGCAGAGCCATATAGAGAAGAATCTTCATAACAATCAGGCCACTTTCAAGGTCTTCTATGCGGTATGACAATTCTCTTATTTCATCTTTCCACAATTGTATTTGGTCAAATGTTCCTTTCTCACTTGTGCGTGTATTCTCTTTTGGCTATGTGATCTCTCATTTGAAAAAGATTGGTTATATGGATATTTGGGAAGCAACTACATTGTCTATTAAGAAAGAAGGTTACAACATCAAGCCTAAGAATGATCCTGTAATTACTGAAAAGTTCACCTCTTCTACTACTGTAAGAGTCTTAGTCTTATATGTTCTATTTTCTTAGAAGCTTAATCTTTTTGCTTTTGAAGAATGAAGTAATATTTATGATACATTTATCAGGTTGTGATTCCCTTTGATCAGCCAACTGATTTTGTGATTATTGGTACTGATGGCGTAGAACATCTCTTTCGGGTAGCTAATGATTCAACAGATCTTAGCTGGTAAGTATATTTTGGCTTTTTGTGGATAAGGTATAGATCAAACTCCTACATGATGTGAATGCAGAAAAATGGATGAATAATCCAAAGTAGGGGTGGGCATTTAACCCGAACCAAATTTCGTTCGGTTAGTTCGGTTCGGTTTTATTCGGTTAGTTCGGTTCAATTCGGCACTATTTTTATTATAGTTCGGTTTTCGGTTCGGTTTGGCAACAATTTTTTTTACTACATTAACCGAACCGAACTTAGTTCGGTTCAATTTATTCGGTTAGTTCGGTTCGATTCGGCACTACTTTTCATTTTAGTTCGATTTTCGGTTCGGTTCGGTAACAATTAGTTCGGTTCAGTTTATTCGGTTAGTTCGGTTCAGTTCGGTACTATTTTTCATTTTGGTTTTCGGTTCGGGCAACAATTTTTTTTTTATACTAAATTAACCTAACCGAACTTGCTAAAATTAACCCAAAAAAATCCGGAAAAACCGAAAATTTAACTGAAATTAAGATTTTCGAACCGAAAATCCGAACTTCAAAAATGAAAGACCGAACCAAACTTTTGTTAAAAAAACCGAAAAAACCGAACTGAAAAAACTGAACAAACCGAATGCCCACCCCTAATCCAAAGCGATGAAACTTAAATAGTAACACACACATCTTTGCATTTTTCGAACACTCATTAGTAAAGTGTTCGAAGTCTTTACTAATGAGTCAATCTTCTGTTTTTGTATATGACAGCTCAAGAGATACAATTGTACTCACCCTTAGATTATTTATTAAAAAGGTAATGTTATGTTACATCATTCATCTTCTCTTTATAATATAATTGATTAGCTTGCTTTTTTAATATACAAAGAATATATATTTTGAGAAGCATTGTTTGAAAATTTGGTTTGGTTAATTTTGTTGCAGGCTATGCAGAGAAAGAAGCCGAAGAAGAAAGGATTTTTGTTTAATATATGAGGTTTTGGTATATAATATTGTTGGCTCTCTCTTTTTTCTCTGGATTTTCGAGCTTTACGATACTAGGGTTTTTTTATAAGTCCATTGTAGCTGATTAAAAAAAAATATTCAATCGATTCTAGTAAAGAAAAAAAATATATGAGCAAAAACTAATTTTAGTAATATTGGCCCTATGTTCTTAGTCGGGTGTTAAATATGAAAATTCGTTTCAAGTTGAAATAAATGGAAGTAGAAAATATGGTATAAATTGGATAATATTATATAACCGTTGATGTATATTTGTAAATTGTTGGATATGAATATGTTGTGAAAAAACAGAAAGAACTAAGGTTGTACAACATTGTTGAGATGAGAATAAGTTTTAAACACACAAATATACTCTCTTTTCTAATTTAATTGTCTTTTAAAATTTCTTTTAACACACTAAAATTATTTTTTTACTTTTTGTTTTATCTCTTTTTGAAAAATAATGTTATTTTAAGTTTTTAATGAACTAAAAATTTGCAAAATATTTACTTTCAAAATGTGAAATAAAAAAAAATTCTAAATAATTAATACTCCTTCTGTTTCCAAATAACTGACTTTTAAAGTTTTTTCACATAAATTAAGAAATTTATATTTTCATAAAAACAATAGGGATAAGTATTTTAAACCAACCATTAAAAAAATTTATTGTAATTATTTTACTGGTTAGAAAAATCAAACACATTTCATTTTTTCATTGCAAACCTAAAACAACGGAATTTGAAACAAAAACAAAATTTCTAAAAAGACAGTTAAAACGAAACGGAGTATGAAACGAGGGAAGCATATTTCATAATTGACTATTCTGATGAGGTTATCAACTACAAACATTTCTAGATGAGCCCACAAATCAAACACAAAAGCTCATTTGAACATGTTTAATTACCAAAAGCCCTCCCAAAGCTTCAACTATATAATTTGTAACCAATGCAACATAAGATTCCAGTTAGGTATCTAATCACCATTCTTCCCACTTGTTCATGAACTCATCCCACATAGCAAATGCAATGGAATCTCGTAGAGAATCACCAACAACCTCCATTGATGTAGAATCCAAATGAAGTAACTCTACTTCTTCTTCTTCCTCTTGTCCTTGTGAATCAGCATCTTTACCACCAGAGGCAAATAGCCAGTCTTGAACCCCATCTTCTCTTTTAATATAGTTATGCAGAACACAAGTCGCAATCACTAGATCCCTCTGGACATCGAACGGGTACTGCGGCGCGGATTTCAAGATTGGAAACCGAGTTAATAGAATGCTGAATGATCTTTGGATGATGTTACTTAAACACATGTGCCGGTGATTAAACAAATCATGTGCGTTTCGAGGCATTTGGCTCGCTCCACGGAACTTGTGTAGACCGTACCTTGAACCCGGGTATGGAGCAATGAATCCTTCTGTGTTTGTGTAGTCTCTATCAACAAGATAGTATTTTCCTGTGAATAAAAGGAATCATTAACTTGTAGAAATCTCAAGGAATATCGAAGAACGAAGACCTTTAGGAGCTTGCGGGAAATTCTGGTTTGGATCGTCTAAGACTGCTTTTAAGATTTGTGAATCCTCAACAGAGCCTTCCCATCCAGGACAGACAAATATAAACTGTAAATCAAAAGTGCAAGCTGCAAGCACATTCTGTGTAAGTATGCCTTTCTTGTTCTTAAACCGGGACTGGTCTTTTGTAGGAAGGTGAGCTGGAATTTGCAAACCATCTACAACTCCAATACAATCCTAATCAAAGAGAAGAACATTGTATCACAATACAAAACTTTCTAATGGTATTAAGATTCTATCTAGGGCTGGGCAAAAAAACCGGAACCGAAGAACCGGAA
>OVAV01000915.1:0-12835 GCA_900406375.1 Iberis amara | reverse complement strand
CTAAAAAAATGAAAAAAATAATAATGAAAGAAAGCTCAACAACACTATCAAATATACATTTTTTATTACTGTTCTCTTGCTTTAAGACTTATTTTTATTAATTGTTTATAACATTTTTTATGTTTAAATTTTTCTTTACAAACTTTTATAATATGAAATACTCGCCTTCATTTTTATTTTANCCTAAAAAAATGAAAAAAATAATAATGAAAGAAAGCTCAACACCACCATCAAATATACATTTTTTTATTACTGTTCTCTTGCTTTAAGACTTATTTTTATTAATTGTTTATAACATTTTTTTATGTTTAAATTTTTCTTTACAAACTTTTATAATATGAAATACTCGCCTTCATTTTTATTTTGTTTCAAGCCCCCGTTTTTTCAGGGTCGGCTCTGACCACATTTGTTAAATGTGGAGAAGTTATTTTAATTGGTCCAGACTAGTGAGTCGAAAATGGTGTAACCTTTTAGATCCATTAAAAAATTCGGTGAATAAACCATTCAATGATATCACTTATCNATGATATCACTTATTTTAGAGAAAGATTAAGGGTTTCGGCCAACTTTTTTTCTTTTACAAAAAAATCTAATTATTAGTTATAAGAATTTTATAAATTGAAAATGAATTATAAAATATTTTTGTATTTTTTAGTTCGTCTAATAAATTGGTATTGTGTAGTAAGTAAAATGTAATAATGATGGACATCACAACGCTGCAGAGAAACTTTACAAATAATTACTTTTTTCAATTTTTCAAAATAGTAAAAACATAAGAATTACTGAACGTGGTTCCTCTCTGGATACGAGAAACTACTGTATTATTATTTGAAATCCATTACGGCAATTATAATTTTTGAGTTATTTATATTTAATTTAGTTTAGCTTATTATAAAATTACCCAAATGTCAATGTAACCCATTTAAACTAAATGAACATTAGATAAAAAAAAGCCTTGCCAATTCAAAAACAAGAGATCATAAGATACGCTCCATAAGATGGAAATGTATGAACGATGAGCGTTAAGTCTAATTTGCAGTTGCAAAATGAAATTTTACCTTTTGTATTCTGTTTCAATCCTCTTTTGATATATTAAGAAGATATTTTTTAAATAAGAATTGAACAAAAGAACCACTTCACATAAAAAAGAATACAAGAACACTTTACAATCTTTCTTTATCTTTTCTTTGTTGAGTTGTTATGTAATCCTACCATATATTTGTAATACCAAAAGAACAGGGATTGATCCAATAGCAATCAAACTTGAAACAATCACCGATAACACCAACCTCACACGTTCAACAATCACCACAAAATTTTATAACTAAAGATCTTCATTTTCCCTATTATAATCTCATAGTCTACTGATGAAGATCATATGAGAGACTAAACCATTTCCCATCATGTTCTTTTGAACAACCTGCCCTCAAAGTTCAAAGCAGAAATCTCATAAGATGGTCATTTTTTGCAAGAAAAACCAGAGGGAAAAAATACGAGGCAAAAAGATGTATACCTCAAAAAGTGTTCCAGTTGGCTTTGACTGAAGTTTTGGGAGATAAAAGGGATTTACATAATTACATGTATGTGGCTAGCCATTGCTTACACATATTGAGTACTGTGAGGGAATTGGCATGTAGGGCTTGATGAGCTACATATTGAACATCAGCCACACTTCCACTTTTGGATGCAATCTGGAATGCACTTTTCAGGCGACCACATACCACACATGCCAGTACCTTTCTGCACTCGTTTACAATCAGACATGAATCAGCCTTATAATCCCCCCTAATGGTATTTTAGTGGCTCCATATCAGATTATGATTATCCTAGGAGTGATGCTCTTATTCATGGGGTAGAAAATAGTAGAAAAATATATACAAGTAAAACTGCAAACATCTTACCGATGGCTGCTTGTTAGCATGTCTATGAGACGGTCAGGACGCTCTTTGTGTTTGTTGGCATATACATTGATGGCAGCACCCAGGACCTGCAACATTTCCCAGAATATAAACCTTACCAAACGACTTTTCCCTAAATCTAAAGAATTGCCAAACCAGAATGAAAGATGGAAAGATACATCCATGTATACAACTGGCTTAAGCTGAATGACACAAAAGAATGTTGCTTGAAAACAGATTCTTTTGCCCAACATCTAAATAAATGTTTTGTGTTCTCCAAAAATGTAAAAAAAGTTTTATTTTGGACCGTAACAGTCTTAGAAAACTTGTGACGATCATATACCTGATCCCAGTCATCATCTTGGATTGTTCCCTTAATGTTCTTGAAAAGTTCTGTCAACTGACTACCTCTCTTTCTATCGGCTAGTGATGCAGCAACACCAGCATATATATCAACAGCTGCTTATAAGTAAGGGAAAAGTCAGAAACCATGCACAGCAACCTTTCACAGATACTAACATTAAAACAAATAGGCACCTGAGAGCTTGAATTCATATAAAACTTGAAAAGCTAAGTCAAAATTTTTCTCAACAAGAGTTTCCACTGTTTCACATCTTCTCCTGATAATAAGAGCAAAAAGGCATGTCAGTTGAATGTCTTTCTTCAAAGTTTCACCAAACGAAAATACATTTATTCTCAGTTTAATTAGGGGTCGGCACATCCTTCAAGGATGACAGTAAGACTGGTGTTCAATTATCAGGACAAGGGGAACATATCTACACGATAACTTTTTGAGACGAACCTGGATGTTTCTGGATCACTTGGATTTCCAAACAAGGAATGCTTCCATGGTGCTCCTTCAGAGTCACTGAAGGACTTCACCACATCAATCTATAGGAATAACAAGCCCAGAATGTGCAAGGTGGAGTTATAATCTATAGTGCCCTTCTCCAAAAAAATTGACGTAACCATATTCATAGTTACCTGCATTTTCACCCGAGTAGACAATGTAACAAGTGCTTCCTCACTCAGCTTTTCAGAGGCACTTTTTCCCCTAACACCCTTTGTAACAAGTCTTTTCGAGTCTGAACTTCTGTGACGTGCTGCCAGTGCTTCCTCAAAGTGTGCCTGTATTCAGAGGTTATTTAGACACCGAGTTCCAAAAAACAAAAAGAGGAATAAGCAACAAAGAAGGTATCTTAGATATGTGCAGCACTAGCATGCTTATAATTGTAGTGATGTTCTACTTTTAGGCCCAAAACAAGATGTAATAAGTATATTGATAACTTTGCTTATAAGTAGTAAGTATGAGATTAACCTGTACGCAGCAAAAAACTAGTCTTAGTGTAATTGATGAAGTGCTTTATTTATGATAATTGCATAGTATTTAGCAAAGCAAAAAGGAGAGGGTAAGGAGGACAAAGCATGCGCAAGATTTTGTAATTGTGTCATCACAAAGTCAACAAATTATTGGCTGAACCACTTGATATTGCACACAAAAAATGCATTTGATAAAACCTGCAATCACCAAGATAGTAGCCTATCTTGGGTTCATTTAGGCGATAAGTGCTTTCAGATGGATGTTGCATGTAAGTATATTGAGGGAAATCTCATTCAGATTAAACACAGATGGAAAGGGTGGTGGGGAAAGACTACTGAGTCTATACCTCTGCATGCTCAAGATGTCTTACTGCTTCCTCCTGAGTGGTAGAATTCATAAACAGTTGAATACAGCAATAGCCAGACGTTACATAATCTTTCTTGAGTACCTGAAGAAATATAAATTTCAATACATTAGCATTACGTTTCACAACTATTTCAGAAAAAACACTTGTCTCCCAATGTGTAGCATACAGTTTTACAAGCCACTAGCCTGTCTTTTCAGAAAGAGAAATGAACACTTATAGTTTATGATCATAACTCATGATTATATAATCCTTTTTGTTGTCTCTTACCATAAATGCACAGCTACAACCATACACCAGTACATTTAATCTCTTAACTATAGAATTTGGATTTTTAATGATGCCCCGGTAACAAATTTCAAGCTTAGGATCAGGGTTCATGATTCATAGGAGCAAGGCAGAGAGAATAAGACCAGCTGACAATTATCGAGGAATATTCGCATAGATTTTCTGTCTACCTGACTATCTAATTGTACAGCAGAACCTATGGGCTTAAACAAAACTAGTACCTAGTTGGTATATAACAAAAGTTATAAAAAAAAATTCAAGTAAAACAAACCCAACAATAAGATGTAGGCAAAGAGCCATGAAAAAACGATCTTCTCACCAGAAATTTATATAGATAATTGAAATGCCGGTTGATCTCAAAGAAACCACAGATTCGTGTAAGAGCTCCAGCCATGTACTGATTAATGGCTTGATCTTGATGCTTTGCAGATTCAAGTCTTTCTGTAGTTACTTCCTCAAGGGATGAAATAGCTCCATAACCAACACAAAACTCGCACAAACTTTCAATGGTCCCATATTCAGTTGCCAAGGGATCTGTTCTTTGAGGTGATGAAGACGAGCTTACTGCACCCACAGATGAAGGTTGCAAAGGAGGGGGAAGAGCACTTGTCGGGAAGAATAACATGCACGCATCTTTATAGTGACCATGCCGGAACATAAAACTAAGCAGGTTTTGGCGAGCATGCTGCAGAATCAGATTAAACAAATTCAGCGAAGCAAGACAAAAAGTAAAGTGTAACTGGTTCATATGGTTGCAGACAATGCTAATTGCATTCAGACACGGAAAGCACTCTTAAATTCGGATCCACCTAAAGGCATGTTCAAGAAAGATAACTATATAGTGAAGAAATTCCAAGATAGCAAACTTGTAAATTCCAGAATGCACTTGAAATATTATTGCCTTACTTCCTGCAAGTAGTTGGTACACTCAGAATAGCGAGTATTATCCAAGTTGCTTCGGGGCCCATCATCGAAGTCTGAACCAGGCACAGAATTATTCTTTTCTGATTCCAGAGATCTTCTCGACCTTTCTGAACGAGGGAAAGTGGATGGCATATGCAGAACATTCAAGTACGAGTCTGCTGATAAAGAATCGTCCAAAATTGTTGGCGCACTTTTAGCTAAATGGTCATACCTGAAATTGGTCAACAGTCCCAAGAATGAAGTCAGGTGGTAGATTACCAGAGCCTTTTACTTTTAATCCCTTTTGACTTAATTTAATCATTATTGTCTCCTCCCTTCTCATCAATTTATAACTCCATAGATGTTAAGCTCATTAAGCTAGTTTTATGAAAAATACATCTAATTCATCATGTATATGTTCAACTGGAGTTTATAGTGAGAACACTTTTATGTCCAGTGACACCACACAAAATAACTGCCAACCATACCCTATACTGGGTTAACCATTTTAGTTAAAAACATATACACTTACATGGAACGAACAGTTGACACATCCAGAGGCGGACCTCCTTCTATTGTATTGATTATCTCCTGGATTGCATCCGAAATGCCTTCCCCCTTTAGTTGAAAAGCTTGCCTATAGAAAACAGAGTAAGAACTGTATTACTACACACAGCCTGAGGTTGAGATATACAATTCATGTTTTTTCTCACAGATAAAAAACTTAACATACTTGAATTTGACTCGAGCTTGGGCATATCGTTCCATCCGTAACAAAGCAAGACCCCATGCTTTCCACACGGGAAAAACATCAATCTGAAATTGAACGGGTTCACAAGCAGAAGTTATTGTGATGAAGTGGCATCACTAGGGGTGAGAATTAAGCTATAAAGTTTACCTTGCATTTTCTGCACATATACACCGCCATACTATACCTTTCATCTGATATTAATCTGTCACGTAGACATTCAGATGAAAATTGATCAGCAATGTCATCAAGAGAAGCAGCAATTCCAGACCCTAGTAGGCTCTGCAGCAATTCTGCGCGTCCCAACCATATTTCTGCAAGTGACAGAGCTTCGGATGGTTCATCCATTGACTGATTGCTGACGCTAGAAGCTTCCTCGGAAGATATATCATCAACATCTTTACTTCTTTCACCATTGTTATTGGTCAACTCAGTGGCACCTAGAAGCTTCCTCAGCAATGATTTCGCATAAGATAAACCCTGCACAAACAGGCAAAAATAGTTGCTTCAGTCATCCAAATCAGTAACAACCCTTTGTAATCACAGGTTAACGACAATCGATCAGTTATGTTTTGAAGGAGACCATTATAACAAAAACTGTCATACCTGCACAAATGCCTCCGTCGCATGATATGATCGGCCAATTGTTTCAACAGACGCACCCTCTGACAACTGCTTGGAGCTTAATATGTTCTTCATTTGATTGACGCATAAGTCCGTGGCACTTCTTGCTGATACTAGCTCATCTGAACACAATGAAAGCAGAGCCTAGAAAAAAAGCTATGTCAGACCAAAGATCACGCTTACCACCACATGTGTAAATAAGACAAGCAATACCTTGAAAAGAGTTATATCTGGGGTGCTTTCATATTTGTGAGATGCACGTACAGCTTCATCTTTGTCTGGTTGACCAGTTAGCATCCATTCTTCAGCAATAGAGACAGAAGGTAGCCTATCTTGTCCGTCTCCTGAATAAGAAGATCCCTGGTCCTCTTGAATACCTGTCATCGCCTCCCAAGCAGCTCTCTCAGGTGCCCCCAATCCCGAATTCTTTCTTTTACGATTAACATCCTTTGATGCTGTCCTGTTTTCAGCATTACGTGGAGTCCATGAAAATGCTCTTCGAGCCTCTCTCTGAAAATTGCTTAAACTACTAGTGAACGATGCCTTTGCTGCAGGCCCTGGTCTTGGCTTTTGTCTTAGCCTTGATGCAGACACAGTTGTTCGAGGCTCTCTCGGCGATGGGCTGATTGTAACAGCAATAGCTTTTGCGGCATAGTCCATGATAACATTGTTATTCCTTAGTGCTGGGAACTCTTTGAGTATCTTAAGGAAACATATAAGTAAGACTCAGAAAATCATCAATGATATGCAACAAAGTAGCGAAATAAAAGAACAATGCACATTCAAAAAAAGATTGTTTCTAGATATACCAGTGAGGCATATTGTAACTGTTTTCGCATCAGCAGAGCTTCTAGTATTAAATGAGGATACTCATGAAGCGAAGAGCATCTCTGTTGCCAAGGAAGCGGCAATGCAGCTAACACTTTCAGACCTAAAGCCCAGGAATTAAGCCGCGCAACTTCCAAATCTGACAGATTGCTATCTTTCCGCTTCAGGAAGAAATGAACCTACAAAGAAGAGAAAGATGAAACGAACATTTTTCTAAACCCAAAAGCTAATTATGATCTTGAATTGCCATAAAAACAAAAGAAAGAAAAAACTTGTTACCAGGAGCTGTTTTGAACGAAGGTCAGGTAATAATTGCATTGCACCCATAACCACTGGTAGAGCATCAGCCGAGTCTTGAAGGGAAGATAGAAATCGAGAAGCTTCAGCAGGACCACCACCAATGAGAGGATCAGTGGTTAGAAGCTTTACAAGCTGCCGTCCTTGTAATTCTCTTCTAAGATCTCTTGATAATCCTGCACATTCAGCCACTTCCAGAGCAGCGGAAACAGATCCTTTCCCAGCCAATCTTAGAGCCAAGCCTTCAGGGTCTTCTTTACATTCGGCTTCTACCTGTTTCCCATTTAGATTTGTGTATTTGAGAGTGTTACCTTGAGCATACCAAGAGCCTAACACTGATCTCAAACAAAAGGGAGAAACATAACCTCTTGCCAGCTATTATGGCGATCATCTGCAGAAAGTATGTGGCTGTACTTTTGCAGAGCTTTTCTTCGACGCAACACCTAGATGTACAAAGAAGAATGAAAAAGTAGGTCGCGATTGATTGATTACAGGTTGATTGAAAACTTAAATTACATGCATGAATCTAGAACTGAAAGCAGAACTTCCTTATACCTCATATCTTATTGGATCGCTTTCCAAGAGATGGCAACTACACATCGTAAGAACATTTAAAGCTGCATCAAGTTCCCACGTATGCATATACCTGAAACCACGACATACCAGAGCTTCAACACTGATGCACAACAGAACAGATCTGCAAGTAACTATTTGTAATAAAACAGTAATAAAATTATTTTTCTAATCTAATAACACAAATGAAAATCTTACATTAAACATGTATCTATACAGTTATAAAAAGTACAACAGAAAATAATTATTAGCATAGTTAAGTGTACAAACAGAAAGAGTAAGTATTAAAGATCGCAGCTGAGTCGGCTCGGCCAAATTCCATATTATGAAAACCAAAACAAAATGTTTAACATATCATTGACTCCCAACCCAAGTGGCATATAAAAATATCAAACTGTACTTTATGGTTGTAGTAGAAATTATAAGTTTACTCACTTAAGAGCCAGTGTTGCTGCCAGCTGTTTATCCTTTAGCCGCAGGCAATATTGCCAGCTGTTGCTCCACATGCTCTGAGCTCCATATCCTTGAGATCGTCCTAATGTTGAAGGATTTTCTTCTCCACTTTTGATTAGGAGTTCAAGTAACCAATCAGAAGCGCCGTTCCGCAAGAAGCGGTCAGAAAGTGCTAAAGCATCCATTAGTTTTCCTTCATCAATTAATCTAGCATGATTCCAACAAAAAGAAAACTTAATAATCTCAAAATATTAAAATCTAAATAATATTATCCAGAAAATATTCGAATTTCAATCTGAAAGATATTTTAATAGCCATCAAACCAAAAGAAGAAGCAGACATAAGATAAACTGACATACCTATTTACAGCTTTCTCATACGGCCCTTCATTCTCCCAATCAAAAGAAAGGAACACTGTAGGATCAGTTTTACTGATTCCAGTTTCAAAGGGTCCACCACCTCGAACACTGCAGTCTATGGATGCTGGTTGAATGTTATTGTTAGAAAAAGATTCTTCTGCATCTGACTCTGAGTCACTATCATGTTCAAGAAGTCTCTTGATTGCAGTTCTTTCATCAGGCTTTATCCGTGTGTCGTCAGGTTTTTGCTTAGGCGTGACAACAAATTCAGAAACTCGATGAAGGTTGGTTTGCATTTGTATCCATCGCTTTAAAGTAGGATACCTGTGAAAGAGTAAAATATCAAAGGATATGGTGGAACATAGGAACTGAGTTGATTTTAAATTTAAAGGAGGGAAAGATACTTTGGCTTGATAGTACCTCTCAGACTGATCAAGAGAAAATTCATAAAACAATCTGTCTGCATCAGGAGAACTTGGAAACTCTTCATTCAAGGAGCTTGATATGACAGAATCACTGCCATTGTATAATATGCTCCCACCAAATACACAAGCTAAAACTGCTCGTACTGGGGATATTTTTACCAAGTGCCTGATTATATCCAACTGAAGAGGATACAGAGGGACACCTGGTGTTGCTGATGAACGGACGTAACAGTTGGGTTTCGCCTCTTTCGAGGGAGGGAACACTTTACCTTCTGAGTGAGCACCTGGAGTGGTTGGAATGACAGGAATACAAGCCCATCCATGACCAGAACGTGGAGGATAAACTGGCGGAACACATGCAGATATCACTTCATGAACAAAATCAGCAGACATGACCTCAGCAACTTTCGCAGCTGCATCTGTGCTACTTCGATCAAACACCAGACGCGTCAATAGCTGCAACATGTACCAAAAGTAAGAGGTTACTCATAGATCTATGTCCTAAAAGATTATTTGATTCATGACCAATTTGACTAGCACTGACACTGTGGTTAATGATTGGTTATTACCACAAGGAGACCAAAAATATAAACAGAATTCCTAGAATCTTAAGAGACCCATCATGCTCGTCAAGTTTATATAGTTGATAAAAATATATAATGCTAGAGTTAACAGAACAAGTGAAGTGACATTCATTAGGTTTTCTGGAAACAAAAGCAGAATAACAGAATTGGATCACTAGTATGAATGACAGGAAGATAACAAATATCTTGCGAACACCAATCTAAGAACCACTTACGTCTTTAGGCCATTCATAAACAAGAGAGAAAAAATTGAAATCATGGGTTGTATCAGTGCCATCAACTATGTCACCAATAGCAGCGATGTAGAGGATGAACTGAGACAGATATGTCGAGGTTTTGTTACTTAATGGCCCAAACGACCTCTTCCCCTTGTCTTCTGTTTCAAGGGAAACAGTATTTTCATCCATGTCTCTATTTTCTGAACTAGAAGGACTTTGCTTTCTATATTTTAGTCCAAGACCAAGAACTCCGTTCCTCTTAATGGCCATGTCTGATCCATCTCCTTTTAGTACATCGACTTCTGGTTTTTCATCAGCGATTGCTCTCGCTAGGTTATGAAGCTTACCTATTATTCATTAGAAGAAAAATTAAAATTCCATTTAAGATCTAATATATATAATAAGTAAATAGCAGATAAATCATTTGCACACTACAACAAGAACAGCAGCAGGTAGCTAAAGACAAAAAAAAATACCACTCAGGAATTGTCGCTTGCCCCTATGAGCATCCTCAATCATTTGATGTAGCATTGCAAGAGCACGATCGTTTTGTCCGTGTCTATGAGATTCCGTGCAGGATGAAATGATGGTATCTCCACTAAAATTGGCTTGAAGAGTTTGAAGGTTATCCTACAATGACAGTTCAGGGGGTTAGTAAAAAGACAAACAGAGAGAAATAAGGATCCTCGAAATTAAATATTCTAAATTACGTGCAGGATTTATAATCTTTTCCTCTGTAAAGAGAGAAAATTGCATGGTTCTAAATATATTTCTCAATTCACACATTACTCTCTAAACTTAAATCATAAAAGCCGCTACTTGTCATTTCCCTCTCTTAGGTAGAGCGAGGCAAATAAAAAATATCATCTAAGAAAAATTGATACAATTTGTACTGCACAACAATATCTCATATGATCTCCCCATATAAATCAATTTAAAATTGTAGACCAAAAACAATCTCCTATAAATTAAACCAGAGTTGTGCTTTTTGTGCAATTTGAAGACTGACCTGTTCAAGGAATTCCTGCAGATGCTTTAAGATCCTTCGCAGTACAGAAATTATTGCAACTTCGTGGACCTGATCCCAGTAAGTAAACCCCACCTTTGGAGATCCTCCTGGATAAATCTCCGATAACAAAATTTGAGACTGCATATAAAAACAAAATTAGATAGAAAAGCAGCAGGTATACTTTTTGAACCTTTTAAATTCAATGGCACAGCATCGCTATTATGAATTAATACAAACATTAAGCAGCCTCTATCTATTAACCACGGTACAAGGTCTGGATATCTATGCATGCCCCCTCTTTAATAGAAAGTATGACCCCCAAACATTTCTTGCTTAGTCCAAAAACAAGTACAAAAATTATAAGGATGTACAATGAACTAGACTCCCAAAACGCAATTCACCAAACTTATATTTACAGAGAATGCAGACAAGAAGAAGACTACAAAAGTTTACAGAAATTGGGTATAGAGACCCCGTACAAATAAGAAGCAAAACTAACACAACAGTTACTGTTTGTAAACCAATTTAAAGTATATGGAAATCAAGAATACTGCTTGCCTTATCCAAAAGTTGTTTGGATATTGTTGGAGACTTGGCAGAACAAGCAGCCGCATCTATGCATAGTAGAATCTGGCATCACAGAGAGGTAACTTAAAATTTTGTTAGAGGTAGGCAAGGCAATTGATTGTATAAGGCAAAAAATCATATTTATAAGCACAATAATCATAATGACATAGACTTACCACAGCCAATGGACTCAACTGAGAACCTATAGAACGAAAATCTAGATCTTGCACAGCAGATACTCCCTCAGCAGCACGAGTCATCACATCTTCTACCTGGAAATAATAAGAAATAGAGATGTTGGCAAATAATCTTTGTTTCTATTCAAGTTTATCCACTAAAAGACCAGTCCTCTGAAATAACATAAGTAGAATTTAGGCAGTATGATAATTAATCTTAATGACATAAGACAACACGCTATGAACAAAATACAAGATACATCCTCCAATGGCGTACAACATGAACACGAGAAGGTATACAATATACAATCCTCAAGGCAAGAGCCATATCAGAATATTCAAATGATTTTATGTGAGAAGTAGAGACATAAAAGGTCATATAAATGCAAGCACTATGATGTAATAGTACGAAAGATACCAGTGATCTTTTGAAGGCATTATCCACCCACTCAGCTAATTCAAGAGTAGCTTTGTCCTCTGCTGATAATGCAAACCGATGAACTGCCTGTTCTCCAATGTCATACTTAGCCCTTTGCATACAACTGCAGAATGAGAGATAATGTCTTACACAAATGGCACGTGGAAGCACAGTTCTACTGAAGACAATTCACTTTTAAGAGAGAACAAATAGGGTGGCTGACGGTTCCCCTGATGAAAGAATTCTAAATTACCAAACATTACAAGAGAATTCTACTCACAGGTTAAGTAGTTTTGCAGGGGCTGCCCTCAGAACAGTCAAAACCTCCTTTAGACCCCACTGACGTTCAGAAAGTGGAAGAAGATGCTGTATAACAGACAACCGCCATTCACAATCTTCAATGAACCGCTTAGCCATAGATACTCTCCATTCTAAAGCCTGTCTTCCATCAGCATTGTAATTACCATCTAGTTGACAGTCTTGCTCAGTCAGATGTGATGGAAGATTGCGGCGTAAAACACCAAGTAGCTGTCTTGTAAAAGATGTTACAATTTCCTTTTCCCCATCAGTAGCAAGATCGCAAGGATCCAAATTAGGCGTATTACTTTTTTCAGAAAAGTACTCCGACGAGAAGCATTGAATAGAACTGAGACGGATATCATCAATATGTAAAAGGGAAATAACTATATTCACCATCATAATCTGAAAACAAAAGAGTCTCACGTTAAAAAAGACATTTATATATATATATATATATATACACATATATAAACTGTATATTC